>JANPWX010000435.1:285960-364923 GCA_024734555.1 Trochalopteron elliotii
TCTATGCAACCCCCACACCCCCGTCTCTCTTGATCCTGAGAAGTAAAAGGGATGCAGATTGATTCAAATTGAAATGAGGGTCCCCCCACCCCCCTTGTTGGCTCATCATGCTGCTGACCCTTCATGCCAAAACGGGGAGTACAAGAAAAAAAATAAGAGGCAGGTGGGGGACGCTCTTTCATGCATGACTGGTTGCCTTCCAGCAGTCATCTTTTTAATTATTATTATTATTTTTGTAAGAAGAATATATTGATAATGTCAGTGAAATAAGCAGACATTGAAGCTGATGCACAGATTGCTCCAGAAAGGAGTTTTTCTGTAGATTTTTCTTTAGATGCGAATACCTTTTTAATTATGTTAATTAATGTTAAGAATTTTTAGGCTTATATTGAAGCTGTATGTGGGTCACTATATGATCATTTCTAACTGGATAAAGTCTGTACAGTACAGCATATTCCTGAGTGTATGATATAGACGTGTAGCCCCAGAGTGCGAAATTTATAAATAAATTTTTCATTGATCTTTTTATAAAAAAAGCCCCAAGGCTGTTTTGTTTGTTCTTTTCCACATGGTTATTGGCAATGCTGGGTGTTACCTGTGGTGGGGGTGGCTGGTGTCTCTTCTGTGTCAAACCTGGAACTGTTCTGGGTTCAGATGAAGCCCTGGAGGGAGATGGCTGGGATGGATTTGGGGGCAAGTGTGGCTCCTTCCCACAGGCTGGAGGAAGTTCCCTAGGCTCAGGGATGTCCTGGTTTGCCCCATCCCAGCATTCTGAGGCTGGTAGATGGGTGACGACTCAGACCAAACCCTGGTGCTGGATGGGATGTTTGAGACATTCCTAAAGAAGCTACTTGTCCCCAGGGAGTGAGGGGAGAGCTCAGCAGCTAGTCCTGGGGTGGGGGATTTGGGGTGCATTTTTGGGACTGCAGTCCCAGCCTGTCTGGCTGAGCACCCTGCAGCTCCCTGTGGATATTCCCAGCTTTTTGATTCCAGCCTGGGCCTGAGCATGGGTTTGAGGCTCTCAGGCTGTGGGGATGGGGTCAGTGGTGTCTTCAGCTGCCCCAAGGAAGGGCCACAGGGTGAGGGTCAGTGTGGCCTCTCCATCCCCAAAGGCATCTCTGTCCTTTGGCATGCTTAGAGTGGAGCAGTGCCCAGGAGGGCTGAGGCCTTCTCTAGAGGCTTTCCTGGCAGAACCGAGCTGCCCCAGGAAGGGGAAGAGCAGAGGCAGCCCCATGCCTGCACTGCTGGGCCCTGCATGAGGGCAGGGCTTTGAGGGCACGATGCAAGCAAGCCTCCCTTGCTGGCACTAGTGGGGGGTCAGATGAGGCTTTTTCTCTATCAGTAATTCTGCCAGCTCTGCAAATGCCTAAATCCCAGAGAAATTTGTGCTGTGCTCAGTTTGGCTCTGGGTGTGGGTTCCCAGGGATGCAAGGAGTGGTGTCCTGCAAACAGAGTGGAGAGGAAACCTGGAGAAAAGGCTCAGTGTGACCTTTCCAGGTTGGCCAAACTCCACTCCAATGTGCCAAGCCCTGTGCCATCTGCTGCCAGCACGGGCCAGTGCCTGGCACAAATGCAGCCAATGTCCCCAGGTGCCCTGGAGACACACAGCCACCCAGGCAGCAGCAGTGGACAATACAGGCACAAAGTGATCCGGATGGATTTGAGCAGGAGAAAAAAGATGGTGCCAAAACCATCTGTCACAACCACTGGTGGTCCTAGGGGTCCTTCACCTGGGGTACTGTGGCAGCTGCTGATGCCCAATCTTTTGGGTGTGTGGAGCAAGCAGCACTCCCCTCTCCAGCCCTGGCGCTATGTGACACTGACCACCAGCCTGTGCCACCAAACCTTGCAGTGGCTGTGCTCCCCAGGGCACGTGGGGTTACACCTGCAGCTGGAAATAATCCCAGCCTCATCCCATTGTGCTTGGAATGCTGCAAAACCTCATCCTGGTGCCTGCATTGGTATTTCACAGAGCTGGGCTGACCTGTCTGGGCTCAGCCCTGCAGCTTCTCACCCATCACCTTGTCCCAGGGCCCCAGAGAGCTGGGCTGGGCCAACCACCACCTCAAGGATGGGTTTTTCTGGGAAAATGCAGCATTCCTGTGCGTGGCTCCTCTCCCCACAGTGGATGGGGTGGGCTGGGGTCTCCAGCAGCCCCTTATTTGGGCACCCCCCTGGAGCCAGGCCCAGAAAAGCCTGTGTTCCCCACATGTGATGGCTCTGGCAGTGGAAATATGCTGAGAAAAAAAGCAGCTGAATCCCAACCCCAGGGCTGAGCACCCTGGGGAGCAGCTGCCCTGGTGCCAAGCTCCTCCCAAGGCCCAGGGCCACCCCACTTTGCAGCTTTCCTCTACAGAAACCCTGTCCAAGAAATCTAGGAACTTCAAAGACTTTTTATTCCCCTTTTTTTTCTTTCCCTTTTCTATTTTTGTTCCAATAACACAAAAATATGGATGGTTTGGTGGTGTAAGCACATTCTTCTGGCATTTTTGCCTGTCCCTGGTTGCGTGTTATTGTCCATCAGCTGCATTACGTAGGTGCCGTTGTTCCAAGAGAAACCAAAGCAAGAATTTGAACTTTCAAGTGCTTCCTGCCATTGTCTTTTGCTTTTGTTTGTGCTGCTGACTTCAAACCAGATGGATCGGGTTCCCCTCTGGCTGGGGGGCGATGGGAAGTCAACACAGCCCGGTGAGGTTTGACAGCTTTGTCTCCTCTTCTCCTGCCCTTCATCCGTCAAGCCCGGCCATCGGCACTGAATCTGCCATCGCATATGGATGCGGGGGAGGAGGTGGGATTTTATTTGAATTTCAGGGAGCTTAACACAGTAAGTAATGAATGAGAAAGAAAGACAGCGAGCAGGCAAGCAAGAGGCTGTAATCAAAATTCAGGACATTTTAAATAGATGCTTTGTTGGGCATTTGTATGACTATGATAATGCCTCAGCCCGACAGTCCAAAGAGGAGTTACCTTTTTTAACAAAAAAAATCACAATCGACTTCTGTTCAGTGCCAGCGAGAAGCTGGTGGCTCAGGCTGCCCAGCCAGGCTGGCCTAATTTCCAAACTTCAGAATTTTTTGCCCCTTCTCAAGGCATTCTGGGATCCATCCCTGGGGGTGGGTGGATGGATGGATGGATGGATGGATGGATGGATGGATGGATGGATGGATAGTCAGCAGCACCAGGGTCTTCTGTGCATCATGCAGGACAGGACAGCTCATGGTTTCAGCCTGGTTTTGCTTATGACCCAAAGCTGCAGCAGTATTTGGTGCTGGGACTGGGTGCAGAGGTCCTGCTCCTGTATCCCAGGTCACACCATTCCTACAGCAATGAGTCATTTTCTGCCCTTCTTGGGGTGTACACAAGCTTCACACACTGCCATGAGGTGAGCATGGGATTTTCAGTGCCATCCCCTGTGCCCTGAAATCACTGTCACTCTACAGACCCTCATGCTTGGAGGACTGTGTCCTCTCCAGGATGCTCCCAGCATAGTGTAGGCAGCTCCAATTTCTCCTTGGTGCAGCAAGTGCCCCCAGGAATGGACACTGCTGCATTGTGCAGGAAGGAGAAACCTCTTCCCAAAACCTTTGCAGCTGCCATGTTCCTCTGCCACCATGGGCACCCACCTTAGGGTGCCCAGGGAGAGGTGACCTCTGGGTGTCCCTCTGGGTGGGACACAGACCTGTAGGTTCAGTGGAATTTTGGGATTTTTTTTTTTGTTAACAGTTTTTTCTTCCTGAGAAGAAATGGTCAAGCAGGGCAACATTGTTTGTCTGGTTTTGGGGAAGACAATGGATGGGGTTTGGATCTGGAAGGGTGGAAGGTGCTTGGCTGGAGGGATTGAGGGATGGCAGAGGGCCTAGGGGGATCACTGGAGACAGTGGGGAGGGGTGGAAGAATGCAGGGAGAGGGGCTGGCTGGAAGGGATGGGGAATAGCTGTCTGATGGGATGGATGGATAAGGGATGGGTAGAAGAATGGAGAGAAGCAAAGCTGGACAGCTGGTGCAATAATGGGGTTGGGGGTGGTTGGGACAACTATTTTAACTGAAAACTCCTCATTCAGCCTGACTCCAAGAGTGTTCTGTGGCTGGGAGCAGACCCTGAGGGCAAGCCAAGGAGAGCAGCATCTCCAGCAGCACTGTCAGGTGATGGCAGATCTCAGCCCAGCTGAGCTGGTGGTATCCTTCTGGCTCTTTTTAGGAAGAGGCTCCCCAGAAGGGGAAAATTCCCCCACCAGCTTTATGTTTATCCCAGTAGGATGGCTGTGGCTCTGCTGACCCCTCCTCAGTGGGGCATGGAGGATGAGGACACAAGCACGGACCAGTGGCAGAGTGTGCCCAGTGTGCAGAGCCCTGCACAGCACTGGCTGGAGGGGACATGGACAGAGGGGACAGTAGCTGACCAACACTTGGTGGCTCTGTTGTGATGCATTTGGGGGGAAGCTGAGGCTGAGCTTTCACAGGGAGCCTGAACAGCACCCTGGGACTGATGGTTTGTGCTCTGAAACGACAGCACAATGAACAGATCCTGGCTTCAAATGAATCCTGCAAGCAAGGAGAGCCTCTGCTTAGAAGCAGTGACTCTGCAACCTCCTCTCACCCCAAGACTGCCATGTCTGTTCTTGTTTTCTCCAGGTGAAAAATCCCTTCTCACCCATGTGCAGTCCCCAGCAATATTCTCACACATGAATGTGTGCAGCCCTCAAGGTTTCCTGTCCTGGGCCAGACTCTGATGTCTCAGTGTTGTCACCCCTCCAGCTGGGGCAGGAGCTGGGTGGCAGCTCCCTGGACTCCTGATTTCCTTTTATTATGCCTAAACCACTCAGTCACCCAGTGGCAGGAGGGCTTTCCCTGGAGTGAGTGGAGGATTGGAGGCACCAGTTTTGTTGTGCCCTGGGGGTTTTCCTGAGTGCTCCGTCCCATGCCCAGTCTGCCCCTTCGAGAGGATTACTGGATTTCCAGAAGCCCACCACCCTTGGGGAACTGGCAGGTGCTGTGACACTTACTGGGTGTCTTGCTGGAGGTTTTGGTTTGGAAGCCACAGATGGGGGACCCCAACCCAGCCTCGAGGCTTGGGGCACCTGGTGGCCCAAGGGAACTGGGCTGGGGGTATAGGAAGGTGCTGGCTCAGCATCCACTGCCTGCCTGTGCCCAGGAGCTGGGGCACATAGGGCAGCCCTTGCCTCATGCCACGGTGCCAGGATCAAGCCTTGACCCCAAGCACAGTGGCCAGACAGGGAGCCTATCCCCAGTGGGTCCCCACATTTCTCCTTGCTCACATTCACAGCTGCGGTGACAACTCTGAGCTGCCCGCTGCCCCCCATCCCATTTTCCACTCACTGCTCCCCCTTATTCAAAGCCCCTGTCCTTTTAAGCTATTTTTTTCCCTCCTATTCATTTCCCGGACGCCTCAATCCTTTTCTCCTGCCTAGCCCCTCTCCTGAGCAGCTGCTATGCTAATAAGCATGAGGCAGAAAAGGGAGCGAGCCTTTGCAGGGCTGGGGAGGAGAGAAAGACCCCAGAGCCCTCCAAATGCTAAATAAATCCAAGGCTGGAGCAGCATCCCTGAACAAAGAGGCCTGGCCTCCCCCGCCTCCCCGTCCCCTCTTCCCAATTCCAGCACCTTTTCACATTCAAATCCATTAAACAGCGAGCAGAAAGACCCCAAGTATTCATAGCATTGCATTAAAGAGAAAGCCCCGTGGTCCCTCTCCATCGGGCTGGGCGGAGGGAAGGGGTTTCCATCCCCTCTGGGCTGGGAATCACCTGGCTCCGGCCCCTGGGCTCGGCGGAAGGAGGACAAAAGCCTCTGGCACCGCACAGGGAGACCAGCCCTGAGATCAGGGCTCTTCCCCACATGGGACTCTTGGGGCTTCTCCGGTGGGATGGAGCCCCTGGTTCCTACAGGCAGCTCATGGGGGCTGCTGCACTGGAGCCTGGGGGAGCAGCAGGATGGGGATCTTCACGTCTCCTGCGACTGACAGTGCTGGGGAATGCTACAGCAATGACAGGGCAATGGGGACACCCAGATTTGAGGGTGGTGAACATAACCCCCAGGCAAGGGCAGCTCTCTTGATCGTGGTGATGGGTGAGGAGGGAGAGTGCTCCTGCCAGGCCAGGCACAGCCAAAGGCACTTATGATGGTGCCCAACAGCCCCTGAGCAATGACCAGCCACCACGGCTAGTGCCTTCCCAGCACAGCATGTGCCTTGGGCTGCTAACAAAACTGATGATTTCATACCCACTGTGCCTATTTTGCCCTAAAGTCAGAGCAGCTTTCTGGTGCAAAGATCACAGATCTCATTCCCTGAGCAGGAGGAGGCAGGGATAGAGTTGGATGTGCAGTAGGCTCCCTATCAACTGCTGAGGCTGGTGGTGGGATGCCTGAAAGGATGGGACTCTTCTCTGGAGGAAAAATAGGTGAGTATTTTCTTCTTCTGCCTTCTGGGGTAGAAATGGATGCTCACGTCCAGGAAGGATTTCGTGCTCTTCTCAAGGGACTAAGTTTCTGCTGGAATCACAGAACTCCAGGAGATGGGGCTTTTAGTACCAAATACTGAAAAATCTTTTGAATTCATGGATTTAATGTGTTAGGAATGAATGATGCCAGCTGGACCATGGAGACCATGATGGTCACCTGTGGTGCTCAGGAGGCAGCAATACCTGGGACCCTCCTGCACAGCTTGGTCAGTGGGGTGGGATTCAGTTCTGACCATAGAGGTACATCTGAGGTGGCATCTGTGGAAGGAGGGGAAGGATACCAGCACAAAGAACTTCTCTAAGCTTGTTTTACTGCTTTGTGATGTCCTGGCATGTCCTTCCTGACCTCTGTTCTGGAGCTATCCCAGGTGTCCTGGGCACCCTGAAGCCTCAGCTGGCACAGAATGCTTTCTTTTGGTGCCTGAATCCTGCTCTGCACCAGTACATGAGGAGTCTGGAAGGTGATCAAGGCTGTCCCAACAGGCCATCTCCATGGGCTCAGCCATATCCCACTCTGGGCTCCTACTTTCATGTTTACCTGGTCACCAGGGCTCCATCCTGACCCCTGCAGGTGCTGCACAGATTTGGGGTGCATGAGGGACCAGACCAGCAAGAGATCTAGATCAGAAAATGGGAAGATGTGGGACAACCCTCAGGAAAATGAGAATGACATTAACCACTACATGGGACATGGGACACAGGAGCTCAGACTCCTGTCCCTGCAGTGCAGGAGCCCAAAGCTGTGTGAGCAGTGCCCAGAGTGTGTCCCTGCATGGGATCCCCGGCTCCCTGAGTTGCTTCTCAGTGTGGGATCCCTGAGGTGCCTTCACAGGTGAGGTTTTGGGGCTGTAGGACTTGGCTGACCCACCCCATCCCTGCTTCCCACTGCAGAACACCCAGCTTCTCAGGCCAGGGAGAATCTTGTTCACTCTGGGTCCTTTCTGGGCTCCGCAAGGCATGTGTTCCCCCAGAAATCAGCTCTCTGGAGTGGAGTCAGCAGGGACCCCAAGAGGTTTCTGAGAACAACTTCCCCTATCCCATGAAGGAAACCAGCTTTAGCCAGGAGTCAGCCTCAAATTCCCAGTTCATGGAGAAGCTCCCTCCCATGGGGAACTCGCATGCAAACTACAGACTGACCCAGCTTATCAGAAACAGGTAGGGGCTGTGCTGCTCCAGCTTCCATGGAGTGTCCTTGGGCAGGGACAGTGGGCACCTGTACCACATTACCACAAGACCTTCTACCTGTGCCTCACCTGAGGCAGGACATGAAGGGTTGACCTGGCATGGAGAGACATGGAAAGCCCCAGATGCTGCCAACACCACAGTCCTGTTTCTGGGTGACTCCCCATGTGTCTCTCCATGGGTCAGTGACTGGTCCACCATTGTCCACCATGGTGCACCATTGCCCTCGGGGGCCCCTCATTCCCAGTGTGACCCTAAGCTCACCCACCATCTCGCTCTGCTCCAGTCCTTCCTGAGGACCTGCCCTAGCAGGGAATGCACCTGCCCTAGACCTGCCCCCAGAGCAGCCCCATTTGCACCCCGACCTGCATGGCCTTGGGAGGTGCTGAGAAGGGCAGGGAACACTGTGCGGTTTTAGGGGATCTTCTAAGAAACAGCAAGCACTGGGGCACCGCCATCTCTGCTGCCAAGGCTGTGGCTTGGAAGTGCCCCGGCCCTTCTCCAGGTCCAACAGAACTGCTGCAGGCTCCAGCCTTCCTTTGAGCTCCAAAGCCTCCAGCCCTGCAGGATGAGGCCCATAGCTCTGCTGGGGCAAGGGCTGCGAACATCCCAGAGGCATGAATTGCCCCACGTTGCTCCCAGACTGCTCTAAGGGCTGCCCCAGCTGCCACCTCATCCTTGTGGGACTGGCTGGGGACATTGTGTCCTGAGGAGGACGGGCTGGCCCAGGGGACCTGCAAGCACCGCAGCACTGCTGTCTTCCATCGTGACTGCACCTCGAGGGGTGTGGTGGGACCATCCTGGGCAGGTCTACCTGCGGCGGCAGGTGGGACGGGGGTCCGGGGCGTCCCTCCGAGGGGTTGGCAGGCGAGAAAGGTCCCTGCTTAGCAATGCAGGAATGCAGGTCGGGTTGAATGCGGCGGAGGCGGGTCTGATCTGGTGCCCCACTAAGCCTCCATTCTTTCCCAGCCGGTGCATCTTGTATTCAGGCTGCCTGCTCCTAAGCAGAGCGTCTTTAATCCTTCCCTTGTCTCCTCCATTCCCTTTCAGGCCTTTGGCCAATGGGAAGGGGATGAGCAGCTCTCTGCAGGAAGGAAATTAAAAGCGAGGAGGAGGGTAGGGAGGAGGAGAGCGCGGGGAGGGGGACTTGGAAGGGGAGACAATCCTGGAGTGGAGATGCCAGTCATCGGGGTCTCAATAGCCCCATTCACCCTGCCCAGCCACACAGAAAATCAGGGTCACCAGGATCCATGCCCTGCCTGGAGACAACTGTTGCTTTATTCTTTTTAATTGCTGGAAAACGCAGAAAAGTTCACTTGTGTGTGTGGCTGGCTCCGGTGGGGGCTGCGCCGGGGGGCGCGGGCGGCGGAGGGGCGGGAGGGACAGGGTAGAGTCCGACCCGCAGCGAGAAGGACACAAAAAGCAGACGCACGTGAGGGTGGAGGGCGCAGCGGAGAAGCATCTGCACGGCCGGACAGCCGAGCGGCGGCTCGGGCTCGGGCACGGGCCGAATGCCAGGACGGGGACAGGGTGGCATCGCCCCCTGGGCATGCATGGGAAGGGTTCCTGGGGTTTTGGGGTGGAGGGGCCAGGCAGGGAAGAGCTGTGCAGACAGACGTGTCCCCACATCTCCGGGCACAGAGAAGCCTGGTTGATGCTTCTGGATGGAAACACAGAGACCAGGCAGCTCAGAGCACACGTGGCACTCCCAGTGGCACACCAACACCCAACCCGAGGGTGCTAGCACAGCTCCCAGACGGACATACGGCTGTGCCATCTCCACTTTGAGATGCTTCTCCAAGTGCCACCCCAGTCAGGTAGAGGTTCCAGCTCTGCACCTGCAGAGCCATACCCAGGGGATGTCCCAGAGAACAGCTGTGGGGAAGCAGCTGTTCTCACACTCTACCATCCATCCCTCTTGCCGTCCCATGTGCCCAGATGTGGCTGAACACCAGTCTTGACACACAGGTCATCACAGGCTGTTGCCACCCATCAGCAGCCCAGCAGTGCCACACCGGCAGCTTGGCAGCTGCACTCTAGGTCTGATGGGTGGTGAGTGCCGAGGCACACACTGGGAGAGGAACAAGGGTCCCTGGGCCAAAGATGGAGCCAGTCCCATCCTGCCTCCATCAGGGACATCTCTGTGCACCCTCCCCCACGCCTCCTGTGAGCCAGGGGTGATTTGGGTCTGTTGTAGCCTTCAGATTTGGGTTGCACTTCCCTCCCCTTGCCCATCTTTGTCTCCCTTTGCTCTGCCCTTTGCTGAACGCTCAACTTTCCTGTGTGAGGGGCATCAGAAATGTGCTCCCAAGCATGCCGTGACCCACAGGACATAAGGCAGTGTCTTCTGAGGTCTCCTTGCTAACCATGTCCTCTTGCAAGTCATAAAATTCCAGACTGGTTTGGGTTAGAAGGGACATTAAAGATCATTCAGTTCCACGCCCCTGACATGGGCAGGGACATCTTCCACTATCCCAGGGTGCTCCATGCCCTGTCCACCCTGGCCTTGGACACATCCAGGAATGGAGCAGCCACAGGCCCTCTGGGCAACCTGGCCACGGCCTCCCCACCCTCACAGGGAACAATTTCTTCCTAATATCTAATATAAATATCTCCTCTTTTAATTTAAAATAGTTACCCCTTGTCCTATCACTATCTGCCCGTGTAAAAAGTCACCCTCCCTGTCTTTTACAAGCCTCCTCTACGTATAAGTTTCCCCGGCGCCCATCGCTGCTCGGACCGCAGGAAGAGGGCTCAGGGGACCCCCTCCACCCTCCCATGACTGCGGCGGGGCCGGAGCGGGGCTGTCATTCCTTACCGCCGGCTGCCACCTAGTGATGGAGGCACCGGGGCAGCGGGGAACCAGCGTGGGGAACCTGGGGAGGGACTCCTGGCTTGGGGCTGGAGCCCAGGGTTTTGCTGCGCCGGGGAAGCTCCTCCAGAGAAAGTAGGCAGGGCGAGGAGGAGGGGGGCTCCCGAAGGCCTCTGTGCCGCAGGTCCGCGTCTGCCCCGCGCTCCCCACACACCGGGATGTGGCAGGAAGATCTCTTTGTGGAGATATCCGGGCTGTCTCTGCCAGTTCCACCGCTATCTCGCGGCCCCGTGCCCGGGCAGCAGCACCTGCTGGTTCTTTTCCAAGGGTCCGTCAGTGGGCGCGGGGAATGGAGGGCGAAAGTCCGGCTGACTTCTGCCAGTGTGCCGTCGGCTCTGGCCCTTCTCCACAAATACTGGGCCGTGGCCACCTGTAGAGGGGCTCCTGCCCTTTGCTCTGTTTGCAGTTTCTCTCGGGCTGTTTGGTTTCTGTTAATCATCCCACGAAGGCAAACACTGCTGGGAAGGATTGAGGATGGCCCAGCATTTCCCGCTCCTACCGGCCCAGGGACCCTCAACTGTGGGATGGGTCACACCCAGCTGGATCCTGGATGTTGGCCATCAGCTTGGGACTGCCTTGAAAGGGGTGCAGGAAACTCAGACTCTGTTCCCTATGGACACTGATTAGATAGCCTGGGGTAAGCACTAGGCATCCCTCAGTGCCTTCCTCACCACAGGGTCAGGCTGGTCCATCAGGGCTGGGTCTCTTTGTAGGAATATGAATCCCAACACAGAATAAAGGAGAAAGACAGCTACTGGCCCCATGGTGCAGGAACGGGCAAGGGTGAGGAGCTCAGCCTGGTGTGGCTGGTAGGGTGCTCGTCTCCATTCTTGCACCCCACACAGCTCCCTGCAAATCCCCACCGCTGCCAAGAGCAGTGGTGCTCTCCGGGCAGTACAGCCCACCTCCCCCCGCAGCCCCCCCGCAGGCTGGCTGGCCCCGCTGGCCCTGGTCTGAAGGTCACAGTGCTGCTCAGTGGGGGCAGCGCAGAGTCCACGATCCCGCTGGAGTGCTGAGGCTCAGCAGCACTCTGAAGCCACCAGCCATGATTATTTGGGGTCTCCTTTCCCTTCTCCTCTTCACTGTGACTTGTGGTACCCCCATCGGAGATCAGGATGAAGATATCCAAGTGCAGGAGAATTTTGAGGCTGAACGGGTAATGACAGCTTGTAGTCCCTTAATTCTGGGGGCAAAAGGGAGGGGGTAAGATTTCTTCCATTTTTCTCCAGGAAAAAAAGGGCAGTAATGCCCATGCCCATGCCAGGCTGTGCAGGACAAGCATTGGCAGTAGGGCACTCTCTGGGTGCCACTCAGGAGGTGCCTCCCTCTGGGGTGGCCTCATCCTGGCAAACCTCAGGCAGGGCAGCTGCAGTCCGGGCACCAGGGCAAGTGAGTCCCATGGAATGTCTGTGGTTCAGCATGCAGGATTTCTGTGGGATGCAGGCTGCCTGGGAGATCTCCCATTAAACACCTTGTCCCCTGCCAGGCTCTATACAGCCCTGCATGTGTGCCTAGGTCTGGGTCTCACTGGTATACATGGTGGGATGCCAGCCTGATACCTCCAACCCTACCTCATAATCAGGGAACCAAGGAAAATTCTGCTCAGTGCTGATACACTTCCCAAATCTTGCAGCACCTCTGGCCTATACACCCTGCATCATCACCTCCCAGTTTCTCCCTGGGTCAGGAGTATTTCAACTCTGCACAAAACCAGGTGATGTCTCACCTTGGTGAGGAGGGCTCATGGTGCAGACATCTCTCTCTTCTCCCTGCAGATGTATGGGAAGTGGTTTGACATCGCCATCGGCACGACCTGCAAATGGATGAAGAACTACAAGGAGAAGTTCAGCATGGGCACTCTGGTGCTGGGCCCTGGCCCCAGTGCTGACCAAATCAGCACTACCAGCACCAGGCTGCGGTATGGGGCACTGCTGGGAGCACTGCTGGAGGTGTTTGAGCCTCCTCCAAAGCCACCCCACGCAGGAGTGCTCCCTCTCTCAGGGGCTGGGACAGACACAGGGGTTACTTGTTCTGTCTGGCATCCGAGCCCTGAGGAGGGGTTGGATTGGGCTCAAATACCCGATGCCTTGGGCAGCATGATTTCAGGGATCCTGCACCATGGCCTTGGTGCCCCAGACATGATTTTTGTGCCATAACCAGGGAAAACAATTCCTCCAAGTAGC
Organism: Trochalopteron elliotii; assembly: GCA_024734555.1. Classification (NCBI taxonomy): domain Eukaryota; kingdom Metazoa; phylum Chordata; class Aves; order Passeriformes; family Leiothrichidae; genus Trochalopteron; species Trochalopteron elliotii. Next base: position 298,675 of record JANPWX010000435.1, read on the forward strand.
TGATTGTTTTCTCCTCTTTCCAGGCAAGGTGACTGCACACAAGTTTCAGGGGAGTACCAGAAGACCAGCACCCCTGGCAAATACACCTACTACAACCCCAGTGAGTTGGGCTGAGGCATGGCTGGGAGATGGGGACCAGCTCTGGGGACAGCTGGCCGAGGTAGAAGGGGTTCAGAAAAGCAGTGCTCAGAGGCCACTCCACAGTTTGGGTCATTTCCAGCCAAAGTATAGAGTAAAGCTGCAGGGAAAGGGCTGTTTGAGCACTGTCCCTGCATAGCCACACCATGATGAAATGGTGCAGCAGGTCACTCCTCTCCACAGGGTCCCAGGCTGGGGCAGGAACCAGCCACACTTCAGGAGCATTAGTGGTATCTCAATTGTTCACAGCTCTTGGTTTCCAATCCCCTCAGCTAAGAGACTGGTGAGCCTAAACGGAGTCATGGTTGTATCTGAGTCTCCTTCCCAAAAGTCATGGGTTTTTAATTAGATGCCTGATTTCAGTCCCCAGGTTTGGGGCTGTCCTACACTGCTCCATCTCACTGTGAGGGCCAGGAATGACATCCCTGTGTCTTTGTCTCACCCAGAATGGGATGTGTCTATCCAGTCCTATGTGCTCCGTACCAACTATGAAGAATACGCTGTCATTCTGATGGAGAAGAAAAGCAGTTTTGGTCCAAGCACCACCTTGAAGCTGTACGGTATGTCTGCCCATGGCACTTGAGGGCAAGCAGGCTCTAGGGTGGACCAGCACAGCTCAAAAACACCACCCAAGGGTGTTGCAATAGGATATGAAATAAAGATGCTTGGCTTCAGTCAGAAGGCAGTAGAAATCAGAAGGTTTTATTTACAATTCATTCAGCCCTTTTATAACATGCTGCACTAAGAAGACATGTTACTGGTCCATAGGACTGACACCTCTCCCATTGGCTCAGTAACACAAATAGCAAACGACACCTGTTGTTATGGGAAAGGAATATTGTTTACACAAGGTTGTTTTGGGAAAAAAGAAAACTGCTGAAGTTTCCCTTGGGAAGAGCTCAGGCTCAGAAAATATCAGGTTCACACAAGGGTCTCTCAACTCCCTTGGCCTTAAGGGACCTGACCATGGGCTTTGGAAACAGTGGCTTAGACCAGCTCATCTTTGGCATGGCAGAGGTGGAGTCTCATGGCTCCATGAGAGCCAAATCAGGCACTCAACATCCACACCAGCGAGGTGTTTGGGATGAAGATGGTGATATCTGCTTAGAGAAAACCCAGCCCTGAAGTGGCAGGAGATGCTGTCTTCCATGATTAAGAAACATTAAGCCCACTTTGTCCAAGCCCTTGGTCAAGGCTGGTCAAGAACAACAGGCTGCCCAGGGAAGCGGTGACATCACTGTGCCTGGAAGGGTTCAAAAAACATGTAGATTTGGGCTTAGGGACATATTTTAAAGTGGACATAGCAGTGCTGGGTCAGTGGCTGGGCTTGATCTTTGCTTCCCTGATTCTATATTGGGAAGGACCAGGAGGCTGGTGTTGAAGCTGCCTGCAGCCACCTGATCTCAGTGGGCACTTGGGGGTTGTACTCCCACACCAACCCGGCTCACAGCTCATTCTCTTTCCCAGGGAGGAGTCCGGAGCTGCGGGAGGACCTCATTGAGTCTTTCCATCAGCTTGCTCTGGAGATGGGCATCCCCGAAGACTCCGTCTTCATCCTGGCCAACAGAGGTAACCTCCCGTGGGTCATGTGCCTCTCATGCTGCCAGAGCACTCCAGCTGCTCCTTCTGGGTCTGCCAAGCTGGGGAGATGGGGGATGGTCAGGAGGGAGGGAGGAGAGACAAATGCTTTGGTAGCATGGGATGAAAAGGGAATAAGGCCATGTATCAGTCACGATTCCACCAGAGAAATCAGCTTCCAGTCAGAGAGGTCCGTGCTGGGCTGTCAGGTCAATGCAACTACATCACTGTGCTGGGATGAGGGCACGGGACACTTGTGTCTGGTCCCCAGGCTCGGTGCTGCCAGCATCTGGGAGGCACCTTGCTCAGTCTGTGGTTCAGAAGGGGCTGCCATGATGGAGGATGTGTGTGGGGGGGTTGTGTGTATGTGGGTGTGTGTGTAGGATTTTGGGGGGGGACCCAAGGGGGCATGGGGATTTCAGGGAGATGGAGGCAGGTATGGGCATTTTAGGATGGTGCTTCTGTGAGCGGGAGGTAGAAAGCAGAAAGAGAAGAATGTTGGGTGGAACTGGGAGGATGTCCCCTTGCCCAGGGTCCTGTGTGTGCACAGTGCTGGACTTGGACTCACTGAGGTGAGTTTGCCAGGACACTTCTCTCACACTGCTCATCTTCTCTCCTGCTCCTGGGCCAGGTGAATGTGTTCCTCAGGAGACTGAAAATGCTCCCCAGGTGAGTGGGCCAGCTAGGACCTTCTGAAGTGGATCAAGGCCAGAGACATGCCTTCCAAGCCAAACTCACTGGAGATCAGGTGTCTGGGGAGAAGGCTCCATGGGCAGGACATGTTGTTTGCGCAGTGGCTCCACTGACCATCCTGGGAGTTGCACTTCTACCTCTGTTGATGGGCTTTGCCTGCAAGGATGGGGGCAAGGCAGATGCAGGCTGCAGGGGCAGGGAGGGTGTCCTGGTGGCCAGTTGGGCACAAGAACTTATTTCCAAGAGGCAGCCTTTTCCTACTCTGATTTTTTAACAGTGTGAAGGTTGCTGGTGTTTACTTGCTCCTTGCCTGTTTGTGTGTGTCCCAGCCAGGCTGTAGGCCCCTTCTCCATAGATGGGGAAGCTTAGCACCCACTGGTCCTTCAACTTCCATCACTCAGCACCTCCCAGTCTCTCAGGGTTGAGTGTTGAAAGATTTTCCAGGGGGAATGGAACTTTCATAGGAGAAACAACCCAGTTGACTCAAGAGCAGGTGACACACTATTGAGGCACATCCCCAGCACGGGGCATGACTTCAGCACTTTGAGTGTCTTCATCCACAACCTGGGATTGTGGACCCCCCCTGGAAGAGCACAGGGCTGGGAAGATCATGAGGTGTGGAGGGATCACAGCCTGCAGACCCTAGATCAGTGACTGGAGACATACTGGGAGCACAGAGGAGGGTTGGAGCCAGAGGTGCCTCTGACACAGCCCACCCTGAGGGCAATGGGGTGGGCAGCAGGTCCCACAGGCAGGGACTGATGGCAGCTCTGTGTTTCCTTACTGGTGCAGAGGGCACGGAGAGCAGTCCTGCCCCTGGAGGAGGGCTCAGCTGCAGGACCCCTGCCCACTTACATTGGCAATAAGGAAGGTAGGTCCCAAGGGACGGGGCTGCATCGGGATCCCCCTGGACTGCACTCCCATCTGCCTGTGACCCATGGTGTGCTGGTCCACAGACTCGTGCCGCCTGAGCCGGGATCCCGGGCCCTGCAGCGGCATGCTCTCCCGCTTCTTCTACAACTCCTCCTCCATGGCTTGTGAAACTTTCCTCTACGGAGGCTGTCTGGGCAATGGCAACAACTTCTACTCAGAAAAGGAGTGTCTGCAGGCGTGTCGGACCGAGGGTGAGAATCCCAGCTGGGCCGGGGCACTGGAGGTGCCTTTGCTGAGGCATCACAAAGGATCTGAGCATTGCCTTAAATGCCACGTGTCTGGCATCCAGGTGGGAGGTGTGGGGGGTCCCTGGACTTCCCACCTCACACAGCTGCTGTCCCTGCAGCTGCCTGCAGGCTGCCCATTGTCCCAGGTCCCTGCCAGGCACCGGTGACACGCTGGGCCTTCGATGCAGCCCAGGGCAAGTGCATCACCTTCAGCTATGGGGGCTGCAAGGGCAACGGGAACCAGTTCTACTCGGAGAAGGAGTGCAAGGAGTACTGCGGGGCTCCTCAGCTGGCAGGTATTCCCCTAGGCTGCCCACCCCAGGGCAGCAGCCTGCACCACCTCCTGTCCTGCACTGGGTCTGCCAGAGGTGGGGGACTGGGCTGTCCTGTTTCTGGATGGGTCTGTCCTGACTCTGGATGGGTCCAGGATGGGTCCATCGTGGGCCTGGGATGGGTTTGTCATGGGTTCAGGATCAGCCTGGCTCTGGAATGGGTCTGGATTGGTTTTGTGCTCTGCCTGGGATGGGTCATTCTGGGTCAGGATGGACCCAGGATGGCTGTGTCCTTGGGCTGGGGTGGGTTTGTCATGGGTCCATGATGGGTGTGGGATGGTTTTGTGCTGTGCCTAGGAGGGATCTGTCCTGGCTAGGGAATACGGCCATTAAGGCACAGACAGTATGGCATGGCGGGGCTGAGAAGGCTGCAGACATGCTGAGGCCATGACTGAACTTCAGTGTGGTCTTGATGAGAGAGGGAATGTCCCCAGGCAGGTTGGGGTGCAGTGGGGAGCAGTGGAGGCGACAGCCCCTGGGCTGAAAGATTTGGGGGTATAGGAACCCCGACACCAACTAAGGACCAACCCAGGGTCCCTGTTGGGGGTGACACCTGCCAGCCAATGCAGCTCCAGCCAATGCAGGGGTTTTCATGCTACACAACAGGTACTGTTCAGCCCTCAGGGGAAGTGATGACCAGGTTGTCAGGAGTGTGGCAAAGAAAACCTTCCTGCAGAGAGGGGTGACTGAGGTGTCTTCTACCATATCCAGCCCTGGGCTATCCTGCTCCCAGGAGAGCAGGAGCTGGGGATTTGGTCTGACAACACGGATGGGAAATGGAGCCTGTCTTAGGGCAGAACCCATCTTTTATAATCCCTGCCACCAATATAAAGTACATTAATGCCACTATGGCACGTGGTGGGATACAAAGTGCAGGACAACAAGTGCAGGATATGCACAGATGGTCTAGGCTGCTGCCCGCATCCATCACTGGTGGTAGGGACAAAGTGGGAAGCAGCATCCATTGTCTGTGACTGCAGGGTAGTGAGGGGTCTGGGGGGTCTGTCCATCACCTGCTGTGTCTCTTCACTTGCAGAGGATGAGGAGTTCCTGCATCTCTCAAACTGATGCAGGCAGAGGATGAGGAGCGGGCACCCAGCACCAGGCTCCTGCAGGATGGTGCTGGCAGCTGTGACAGCACAGGAGATACCTCCAGCAGTAAATGTCTCCCATGTGACCAAAGAGCCCAGTGTCAATCCTCAAGATGGTGGGGAGCGGGGTGAGGGGCGCAGGAGGGGCAGAGGATGCTGTGGGATCCTCTCTGGCCTCCCTGGTGGGTGCCCCCACCTCCGTGGGGTGGGGTAATTGGGTCATCCCCACTGAGTCTCCAACCCTTCTTCAGGCCGCTGCCCTCTCCCACACGGGGCCGGGGTGGCCAGGAGGGCACTGAGAGGCTCAGGGGTCCAGGCCCCATTTCCTAGGGCATGGGGGTGGGCTGCCAGGAAGGGGACAGCAAGGGAGTGTAGTGTCTGCTGCTCCCTAAAGGTGAATGATGGCATTTGGCTCGGGGTCATGGTGGGACCAGGGAGACCCGTGTGTGGCCGAAATGGGGGCCACGGGGAGGGGGGACAATCACGGGGACTTATATGGGGTTTGCAGCATGAGGTTACGGGGTGTGAGAAAGAAACCTGAGGGGTCACAGAAGAGTTACGGGGCTATGAGGGTCACGGGAAAATGGGACTGGCACAGGAGCAGAAGACACGGGTTATGGCAGTCCCAGGGGTGAGGGGTCCCAGGAAGGGATTAGAGGTGTTTTGAGGGTGGTGCCAGGGATGTTGCGGTGGCCTCGTGAGGAGTTATGGGGGTCATGGGTGGGGGGCTGTGAAGCTGCTAAGAGGGGATTACGAGAGTCTTGGGGGGCCGTGGCGGTCCTATGAAGGCACGGCCGGGATTATGGGGGTCACGCTGCGGGGCTCTCGGACCAGTTGGGCTACACTCGGCCTTCGAGGGGGCCACGGGGGAGTTCCCGGGGGTCCTCGCGGCAACCGCGCTCCGCGCCCTTCTGTCCCCCGCCGGCCCCCGTACCTGCGCCGCGCGTGCCCCGGCCCCCCGTGGTGAGGCGGAAGAGCTAAGATGGCGGCGGCGGGAACCGCGCACCGCCCCCGCTCCCCACACCCGGCCCCCGGCACTGGCCCCCGGCGGGGCTGAGCCGCCCGGCCCCAGCGCCCCGCGCCGTTCCCCGGCACCGGCTCCACCGCCCCTCGCCGGGACATGCCCCGATAGTGTCCTTCCTCCCCCGGCGCAGCTTCCTCCTGCCGGGCCGGGCCCGCACACCTCTGCCCCGCATGGCCGGGCCGGCCCCACCGCAGCCCTGAGCCGCCCCGTGCCTCCGCCGCCGCCGCCCGGCCCCTGAGCCCGCGCTTAGCGCGTTCCCTGGGGTGCAGGTGTGGGACCACGAAGATGTTCTCGGCCCTGAAGAAGCTGGTGGGCTCGGACCAGGCTGCGGTCCGCGACAAAAACATCCCTGCGGGGCTGCAGTCCATGAACCAGGCGCTGCAGAGGAGGTTCGCCAAGGGAGTCCAGTATAACAGTGAGTCGGAGCGCTGGGCCGGGGCGGCTCGGCCAGCCCGGGGGGAGGTGGGCGGCCTTGTCTGGCGCCCCGTGGGGTGCCCGGGGACCGCAGAGGGGCTGGGAGTGCGTGTGCTTTCTTTGTGCAGGTTGGTGCTTTTATTCTTATTTGCTCAAAGCCAAGTTTGGAATTAAATGTTGGAGCTCGTGGGAGGAGTGACGGATGGGAAACTTTTCTCTTTCGGCGCAGGATTTGGGACCCGCGGTGCAGCAGCGTCCCTGAGCGCTGCCTGCCGGCTATGGCACAGGGGAGAGAGAGTGCCTGGTACATCCGTTTGTGTCAGTTCGAGCATCAAGAGAGTAACTCCCCTGAGTGCGTGGGTGACCTTCCCCGCAGCGCAGGATGATGGTGTTTATAATTAAGCTGTTGTGGTTGTATGATAAGAGTAAATTAAAAAGGGCTTTAATAAAAGGTGGACAGTGAATACCTCTGTGTGCCTTTGGTACATCATTTAATCCTGTCTTTTCTGCAACTGATACCTTTGCTGTTTTCTCGAGGAACGCTTTCAGAATTTTTTCCTCTCAGTGTTGAGGCTTAGGGCTGCATTTTTCCCTTGCAGCTCAGTAAAAATGATTTCTAGTACAGTGCTGCAGGAGGGCACTGCAAGTATGTGAAATATGTCCCAAAGTAACAATTGTGAGACAGGGACAGCAGTTATGTCATTCCTGCTGAAAATAGAGCTGGTTCCAGAGAGTGCTGTGAGTACCAGCTTGTCTGTGTGGATCCAGGCAGGCAGGGGAGGCAGATTGCAGAAGGCTGAGAGATTGGCAGGTGGGAAAAAGGCTGATTTGTAAACGTGGCACTGGATAATTTCTGTAAAGGCACACGTGTTGGAGGAATAGAGCTTCTGTTCAATCTTGGTCTGAAACAGAATGTGATGGAGAAGTTACACTTTGGGTTTTTGAGTGTTTTTTTCTTTGTTTAATATTATGGCAACTGGCTGTGCTTTGGGACTGAGGTTTTGAAGTGCTCTGCTTTTCTAGAGAGAGCATTTGATGCCTTTATCCATAGCACATCTGCAGATACTCCAGTGCTGTTTAATTTATAAAATTAGTGTCTTAGCAAGCAGTCCTGAATGTGAAAAGCAGCAGTGTGATTGTTGAGACTGGATTTCCAGTGAAAGATGGGAGTGAGAATGAAGGAAGTGCTGCCTTGGAACACAGCACTGCATCCTTAAACATGTACTGGAGATCTGCTGGTCTCAGGCTGTTGGTTTCTGCAGAGGCTTCATGTGGCCCAGAAGACCCACATGCTGCATGTGCAGCTGAGTGCCAGAGATCAGGTAGCTAATACCAGCTTGTGAATTATGTAAGAGCCAGGAGCTGGCTTCTCAGACAGGGGAGGTTTATGCTGCGGACAGAAGGGATCAGCTGCATCCTGCTGGCACAGGATGGGACCAGCTCTGCTCTGTGGTGACTGTATCGTGCCAGACCTGTGGATGGGCACCTGCCTGCTGTTCGTGTAAGGCCAAAGGTGCTAACTGTAGCTTCGCTGCTTTTTGTCTCATTAGTGAAAGCCTCAGGAAAGGTTTTCAGTTTGTGCTCTGTCGTGCCAGGATTTGTGTTCTAGTTACTGCCTTATAGCTGAAAACTGCAGCTTTCTGTCACTGCCTTAAGGCAAGCTTTCCAATCTCCATAGTAACTCTTCCCAGCATCACTGTTATATAATATTTATAGGAGATGCAGGCTGACTTACCAAAGGGCTTCCAGGTACCCCCCATAGCCATGGCACTGGGGTGATGGGAAATGTAATGGGGTGGTGAGGTGGTCTCAGTTGAAGGTGGGCTGTGAAGGAATGTCATTACAAGGGCTATTGCTCAGGAAGGGCAGAACTGCAAATCCTGTGCATTGTCAATTCTCCTTTCTTAGCAAATTCCTGACATTCAGCAGAGGAGTGCAGGATGTGGTTTGGAGCCACCATTAGCACACAAAGATCTTTACAGCTCCTCTGCTTCCCTGAAACTGTCTAAACCTAAACCAAAGGGCGCTGTGATTTGTTTTACAGAAATGTTTCTTTGCTGCATTAGACCACTACAGATCCTGAAAGAAGCCTGTTTCCTTCCCAGAAATATACTTAATGTGCTGAGGATACCTTGGGTTGTTCACTGATGAAGCAGGCTGGGATACAGGCCTTGTACCTGAGGCTCTGGGTGCCTCCCTGTGCTCAGAGCAGCCCCTGCTGTTCCAGCCCTGCAGCTCTCAGGTACATTTTGTAACAGATAGCCCTGTGTTTGAGGTGATGCTGAAGGCTGTGAAGTGTTTTAATGGCACAGATGGTTACAGACCGCAGGTAGAATAGAGCACTAAGTTGAATCCAAATGATTTCTTTTGATGATCCCTCTCCTACACAGTCAACTTTTCAAAATAAAGAGCATTACAGGATGAGAAGGTTTAGATTTCTAATGAAATTATGAGAGCAGAGACCAGTACCAGCCTTTGGCAGCAATCATGTCCTTTGCTTGGGACATCCTATTGTAAAATAAAAGCATTTCCATACTGCACACACAGAGTCTGTACCATTTGCATGGAGCTGCTGTGGTTCGCATCCAGTTAACACCAGAGTTCCCTGAGCACTCAGAAAGCACAGAACTGAGTCTTTGTGAAAACTTGCTCCAGTTTTCCTGCTTGGAATACTCTGGATCAGGTGTGCTGCGTGGCTGTTTCTAGGGCTGTGCTGCCCCTGTGAGGGAGCATGGCAAGAGCAAGTAAGATGAAGTGGCTCCTGTGCCTTTGGCAGCAGTGCTTGTTTGAACAAATGACTAGAGCAGTTGCAGAACATCATTTTGAGCACCAGGGTGCTCAGACGTGACCTTTTATGTAAGGCAATGATGGGCAAACAATGGTCCTGGGATTTGCTGATCAGGGACAAGAACCAAAAACATGGAGGTGCCAAATGTTCATCCATTCTGTTCCCCAGACATGGAACTGTTGCTCTGGGCTTTACACATTGCATCCAGGGGCATCACTTGACAAACCCCACTGCTGTGTGTGCCTGGAGCACAGGCTAAACAGTTATCAGTGCTAGGATACTAAAGGCAGTAGCTCCAAGAATTCCCCCCACTCTCTTCTCCTTTTTAATTTTTCTGCCTAACATATTCCTTAAAAGACAAAACTTAACTGGACCTTTTTAGCAAGCATTATAGTCCTTACTTCTTTTGTGTTGCTTTGGAGTTGTAGTTCCCAGACCCGTTGTTAAGTATTTTCATTCAGCACAACTCCCAAAAGGAAGGCTTCACCTCTTCCTGGCACTTCCCACCTTATCTTGTTTTCTCCTATGGCTGACACAGGTGTTTGTGCAGCACATGCCATCCCTGCTTTGCCTGCTGCTGGCCTGTGCTATGGGAAGTGTGCTTGGAGAGGGTCTGCAGAGCAGGTAGTGCTGCCTTTTGCCGCAGAACAAGCTCAAAACATTTCAGTTGAAATCCCAAAGACCTTAATGAGGGTAAGGTTATGACTCTCTCTGTGGAGTTATTAGTTTCGGGATCTTTGCTGCAGAGTCCTGGAGGAATGTAGGCATAGCTGGGAATTCCTGATTTTTAGTTCCTAGTTGGTCTCAGACCTGTTCTCTGGGCCTGTGTCATCACTGCTCTGCTTCCATTTCCTCATCTGGAGAATGGAAATCCCTCTGGTTTTCCTGATGCAATGACAGTATGAATAAAGTGATTTGTTTAGCTTTTTCCTTGCCTCTTGATCTATTCCCCATCCCTACCCTTCTTCCCACAGATAATTTTCCTGTCTTTGCTACAAACCTCTGGCTGTTTGCAGTAAGTACTGATTTCATTTCAAAATAAGGCAACAGTTTGACTTGATAGCTTTAGCCTCACCTATAACTACTGTTGCTCTTTCCACATTCAGCCACAGCCTAGGCCTATGATGCACCAGCCTGGCTGTGCTTGGAAGCTCACTCAGGCTTTCCTGCCTTGCAGATGCCTGTCACTGAGCACACCTGCCCCAGCCAAAGTCCCAAATACAGACTTTGCTTTGATAAAAGCAATTTGTGTCACCTGCCTTCTTCCTGTTCTTTTTTTTAAAGACTTTTTCTCTCTTCAGGAAAAGAGTCAGTGAGAACTTGTGCACTATGTAGGAGAAGAGAGATCCTAATGGAGAGTGCTGGAGCTGGAAGGGGCCCTTGGACCTGCTCAGACTGAGCGTGTGGTGCCACAAGCACCTTGCATTGGTCTAAACCTGGGCTGATCAGGGCTGGGGGGATTCCCTTGCACCCCAGCCATGCTTCCCATGTGCTGCTCAGGCTGCTCATTCAGCTAGGCATTGGGGTTAGAGAAGAAAACTGAAAATGAATAATTTTGAGGTTATTTTTCAGCCAGTTAAGTTTCTTGATCCAGCTCCATGTTTAAGTGCATAAAAAATGGTGTTGGCATGAGGTAAGATTGTCCCTTCTGGGGAGAGCTCACAACCACATCATCTGGTAGTGATCCTGAAAGTGCACCTTGAGAGCAGCCTGACTGTATTAGGAAGGGTCTATTTGTCCCTTAAAACTCACTGTTTTAGTATCTCATGCTACATTCCAGGGTAGGGGGTGGGATATAAATTTGAACATTTTAGGGCAGGCAGTGAGAGCATTTGGAGAGGTTTGGATTTGAAAGGGGACAAATGGAGTCTCATTCTGCCTATGCCGTGGACTGTGTTCATGTTTCCAAAAGAATCAAAGGGATGTTCCATTGATTGTTTTACCATCTGTAAGTAGGAAACAATTACACACAAGGTGACAAGAAATGCAAGAACTGGTTTGTTGTATCTGCAGAGATGCTCTGGGACCTTTAAGTGAAGTTAGCCTGTAAATATGATGTTCATTTTTGCCATTATTATCCTGGTGTGGTAAGTAATTTTGAAAAAGAATAAACAGCTGTGAAAAAGAATAAACCTCTGTGTACTACAACAAAAGCACAGTGGAACTGCAGCAACAGACAGAATTCCTCCACAGACTTTGTGTGCTTTATCTTCAAGTTGGCCTCTTCAGCTCTTCTCTGAAGTGCCTGCAGCAGCTCCTGAATTGCAGCAGAAGGCAGCCTTCTGTCTCAGATCTCCTTGCCCAAATGATGATGCACAACCTAATGCTAATCACCTGACTGCCATTAGATGTCTGTGAAGTGGCCCATGTTCCAGGGGATCATGGCTCCAAATCAAAACGCAAGAATAAAAATTCAGTTTGGTCAGAGTATGTTTTCCAGTAGCCATGTGATTGCCAGTAAAAACAAAGATGGCATTTAAAAACAATTTCCACAATGTAACAGAAAATTTAGAAAGTAATAGGTAGTGTTTTCGGAAAGAACAAGATAACTTTGAGAAGAGTTTCTGTTTAGACTGAAGCAACCAACACAAGGACCTGGTGACAGGAGGCTGTAGCCAGGTGAGGGTCAGCCTCCTCTACCAAGTAACAGGAGGGGACACAACCTCAAGTTGAGCATGGCGACGTTTAGATTGGCAATTAGGGAAACTTTCTTCACAGAAAGGGCTGTCCAGCTGTGGCACAGGCTGCTTAGGGCAGTGGTGGGGACAGCATCCCTGGAGGGAATTAAAAACTATGTGGATGTGACACCTGGGGACGTGGTTTACTGGTGGCCTTGGCAGTGCTAAGAGAATGCTGGAATAGTTGATCCTAAAGGTTCTTTCCAGCCTAAATCATTCTGTGATTCTGTTCTCTCAAGGAATGGGAAGTGTTTGAGGAGAAAGGGAAATGAGAGAGGAGGTAATGGAAGGAAGAGCCTGGCAGAAAAGGCCAGCAAGGGAATAGGGTATGACAAAGTGGGAATAAGGGCCAGGGAGAGGTAGAGAAGGCAGGAGGATGGGTGGTTGTTGCAAATAGGTAATTTAGATCACTTAAAGAATGAGCAGCAGCTGTACAACCAAAAGTGGTCTGGATGTGATACTGTTCAAGTGCGACTTAACAAAGGTTGATGGCAAAGTTTGGTCTGTTCCTGACCACATCCACAAAACACCCCGAGGAAAATCTAATTAGAACTGAGGTGGAACGAGTGACACAGAGACCCTCCTGTTAAGTTAGGAGGCTCACCCTTTCTAAACTCCTCATGGAGCTTAGGTGCTTTTGGGTCCAATCTTAGTCTCAGACTTGGACTTGTACAATTTATGTTTAATGGAATTATCTATACAGAGTTTATAATAATTAATGCTGAGCATCAATTTCATTAGTATTAATTCCACATGCCATCAGTTCCTTACTGAGGATCTGTTGTGTAAGGAGGGATCTCTTATTCCCAGGTAAGGGGCCTCAGACCTAGAGAGGTGTCCCAGTTGAAGGGGAGGCTCACAGGCAGACAGTCCAGCCACAGTTCAGAAAGAGCTTGGATTGGACTGCTAATCTGTCAGGGGTAAAAGGTCTCTGCCTCAAGGAGAAGCTTAAGAGGTGTCCCAGCTTCCAGGGAGGTCCCCACTGTGCAGCCACACCACTGGGCACGGGGAGCTCAGAGAATGCTCATCCTGTCTGTCATATTGATGGGATAACGTGGGGAGTCATAGTCTCATTGCATTCAACGGGAAGGATGTGCAGGAGACTCCTTGCACTCACATCTTTCTTTGTTCCATGATAAACGAGTTTTGGAAAAGCCACCTCATATTCTTGTGTTAATCCATGGTTGGTGTAGTGTTCCAAGCTCATGTACACCAATGCTGCCTGTGTCACTACTCCTTTCTGTCTTTCCTAGAGGAATTCTTGGTCCAGCCATGGCTCAGGCCTTTGCTTCCTTTAAAGCCTGAACCAAACTGCTGCTGGTTTGCTTAAGGGGTCAAGTGTGTCCATCACAGGGCAGAGGCTCAGCTGGCTGAAGTTGTACAGATTCTGAAGATTCAGCCTTGTTGTTGGTTCATTCTGCTGAGCTGGTGTGAGTTTATTGAATAAACACTGATCTAAATGACTGAGGCTCATGTTTTCTAACGAACCCCATCATGCCTGTGTAGTATGGGAGAACTAACTACGTTTGAATAATGTCTGCAAAAAGTTAGCTTGCTTTTCACAGCATTCTTGAAGTTGTGTTTGATCACTTTGTCTGTTTCCTCTTTTCTCCAGTGAAAATTGTCATCCGGGGGGACAGGAACACTGGGAAAACCACACTCTGGCACCGACTGCAGGGAAAGAAATTTATTGAGGAATATATTCCAACTCAGGAGATCCAAGTCACCAGCATCCACTGGAATTACAAAAGTAAGATGGAAGAGGGTGGAGGAAGTGACAGTCATGGGACAGTGCCTTGGGGGAGGAAATTCCACCCCAACCTCATTTGTTCCTTTCTTCTCTGCTTGGAAGACAAACTGGTCTCTCATCACTCTTTTTAATTTATTGTTCATAGTTTTTCAGTCATGTTTTTAATTTTGCCAGACACTCTATGTTATAAGTGCCAAAGAATATGTCTTTGGAAGCCACAATCCAAGGGAAGTCTTTAATAGGTGGTCTTAAATTTATTTGAAAGGTATTTGAAAGGTATTTGAAATCTTTTTAATATGCTTGATATGTTAATGAGGAAGGGTTGTTGTATAAATCTGTTTCTGAGGCCCACTCTGCTTTGGGTGTTACTGTGTTGTCTAGAAGGGGATACATGGTGCAAACTGGGTTTCACTGATAAAAATATAAAGAGCATCTAGTGACTGGGGAAGATTTCAAAAATTATTGTAGTAATGTTAGCTCTGGGCTGGCTTACTGAAGCACAGAAGTGCCAGTGCCTTTTTAAAGTTCCTGTTGCAGTCTGAGTGATCAAATGTGATTTTAATTTTTATTTTACTGGTTGCAAGTGGCTGTGAAAGCCCTGCCTCCCACCTGGAGAAGACACTGCAGGCACTGAAGTTGCATAAGGTTGTGATTCAACAGTGCAATAAGTCCAGCTTTCAAGATGCTGATCAAGAATGTCACAGCCTTGTGGGATGAACCCCTGATTCAGTATGAAAGCACTCTGTAAGACTGAGTATACTATACAAAAAAGGTCAGCAAATTGTTTGTCATTATCAGACATTGTCCATCTGCCTCACTCTGATCTTCTGTTGAATCAGGTACTGCCCAACTCCTCCCAGCTGGGAGAACATCCTGTGCAGTGGGGTGAGCATCAAAGTGAGTGTTGTGTCTGATTCATCACCAGATTTGAATTACCAGGAGCCAGATGATGATACCATGATGCCCAAGTCTCATGGTAATGCTCACAAAGCCACGGGATGTGTTCACCAGCAGATCTTCTGTGGGCACACAGAGGTGTTCCCCATCTGCAGCCAAACCTCTGGCATGATGTGTGTTAGCTGTGGCATCCTTCCCCTCACTCCTCTTCCTTTGTCTCAGGATGCCAGCACATCAGTTACTGAGGAATGAACACAGAGCTTACAAGTTGGATGGTGGAAACTATCTGCAAAATCAAATTTGAATGCTTCAGTCTAAACAGACTTAGATCAGAGTGAGAAATAAAATTCCTCTTTCCTAGATGCTCAAGTGTAAAGGATGTACTGAGTGTTAATTGTGGCTTTCTGCAGTATCGTGGGTTAAAGCATCAGAGTTGGGTTTCCTCTCTGATGGGTGCAGGTAACACAGCACTTGTGTTGGATACAGCCTGGGAGTCTGGCATTAATTTTGGGAGGCTTCTTCATATCTAACTGTATCCACAAACAGGTACAAAATGTGTGCATGCAAAAAGCTGTTTGGAGGAAGATCCAGTCATCTCACCTGTGTTGTCTGCATTTTTTTCCCTGAGCCAAGGCTCAGGCGCTGCTTTTACAGCAGTGATGCAATCCTGGGGTAGAAAACACCTACCCCTGAGGCTGGCTTTGCTGTGTGCTGAGACCCGCTGGTGTATAGATTATTTCTAGGGCCCACTTCTAGCCTTGGTATGCTGCATTTCTTTAGAGCTCCCTGGCCAGAGCTCACAGCAGTGTGTAAAGATACTGATGGACTTTTCTCAAGATTAAGTGTTGCTGACCTTGTAAAACTACCTGCCAAGCTGTACCTGAAACTGTGCTTTTCATTTGTGTTCCTTTTACATTGTAAAAAACACTGTACTATAGCCTTAGTAATATTTGCAATTAATATAGGAATTTTTTCGTTGACTTTCTTAAAATACATTTCAAAAAGTAACCCTCATTTTAAGGACGTTGTGAAATCTGTTTCCTGCTATGAGAAGTTTCCATCCAAGACAGGTGATGTGGGCCCTCAGAGTGCTTGGTTCAGGCCTAAATCCTGCCCTGTTGGCCAAGTTAATCTGTAGAGGAAAAATAAAGTTTGTTTTTCCTTTGTTTGTGCTCTCAGGCTACCTTGAATAAACATTACGAGGTAGTTGGTGGCAAATATTTACAGATATTAATTAAATTGTTGTCAAATATTGAAGGATTCTTACATTGGTCTTAGAAGAATTTCGTTTTAGATGCAAAATGAAGCACCTTCTGAAATTTTATACTGGAGGAATTAATAAAGGTAGTGGAATCTGAGTTACTTCTTATTCAAAATGAACAAAGTTTCTTTTCTGTGCCAATTGTAATGGGTATTTGTCATTTTTGTGTCCAAGTAAGGAATTACCATTCCTGACCCTAAGGAACACTTCTTTGGATTTTACTGGTCACCAATTTTATTCTCTGTTTGGCAGCGTGAGAAAGGGAGTCTGAAATAAAAGTTGACAAATAGTTGTCCTCAGATCCTCTGAACGCCTGAGGGATGGCAGAGTTGCTTTGCACTGTAGGATTTGTGATCCAGAGCATGGGAAGTAAATCTTGACATTGAATGAGGGTAAAAAATGTCTGAGGGCCTGTGAGTTCCTGGTGATGAACCTTCCCGCAGTGTGATAATTCTTATTTTTAAATGAGCTTTCTTGCAGTTGGAGCCTTTTCATGGCTCTCCATCATTTTGTGGGAAAGCAGTGTTCACTGTGCCACTGGCCACTGAGTATCTGGTCAAATAGCAGCTGAAGACAGGTCTTAGGAGTGGTTTGATCCGTGGTTTGTGCTAATCCAAGCTAGGGAGTTGAAAGGATAAACTGGCATTCTTTTTGCTGCCACAGAGCTCCTTTGGGTGAGATGCTCCTGGTTATGAGTCACACACCAAAGCCAGTGCAGCAGTACTAAAGCAATTATCCTCTTGCATGATCAGAATAATCAGGAATGACACTAGTGATGAAAGGGAAGACCTTCCTGGCTGTGAGCTAGCAGGAAAGATGTGGAAATATGTTTTTCCTGAGTCTCGTGCAGTTGTTTTCTTAGAGAAATTGTGTCCTTCCCCTCAGCCAGAAGGGTCTAAAGCAGGTCTGTGGGGCCAGGGAGTTCAGCTCCCCAGCTGCCAGGACAGCTGCTGCACAACGGGGTGTCAGTTCTGTGGGAATTGCTCAGCAGGTGGACACATCCTAATTTGAGGGCGTGTTTGGCTCCTGGGAAGGAAGTGGAGAGCTCAGGAGCAAAGTGCCAGTGCTAGGCCCTGGGTCTCCCCAAGGATGAGCCTTGTCACCCCAAAGGCTCATTTGTCTGAACTGTTAGTCCTGATGTACTGCTTCACATGGCATTTCTGGGAAGAACAAGCAGGCTCCTCCTGAGCCCATGCAAAACTGGGGGAAGGCAAATATCTCCTACTCTTTTACAGCAAGTCTTGATTGTAGAAAGGCATTGCCAACTGCAGGGCAGAAGTCAGAGGCAGACCTCCAGTAGCTGATCTGTGTCCCAGCACCTACAGGGGCACAGGGAGAGCTCCTGCAGTGCCAATGCCTGGGGGGAGGTGCTGGCTCAGCTGGGTGCCAGGTGAGTGTTTCACAGGTTGGACTTTAGCCTAGCTGGTTTGATTGTTTGTAGAAATATTCAGGGACTGAGTTAATTAGTGGGGTGTAGTGGTTTGAGCAGAAGTTTTTGGGCTGTGGATGCTGTACTCCCCATGTGCTTTCGGTCCTGCGAGGCGCTGTGTGGACTGACCCAGGGGAGTCTCCTGTTCATCCAGTGCCTCCTGCCAAGCTGGTGCATGGGAAGATAAGCAGGAATTACTGTGAGGGAAACAGAGGCTGATTTTGCCTCATGCATAAGTGTAAAAAAGTCTTTCTCCAGAAGCAAAGGATCAAAGTTTTCCTTTATTCATAATCTGTCTGTACAACATTTTGAGACATTTAATTGAGTTCTGCACAGAAAATGCATCCACTTAGATAAACTCATGCCATCCTATGATGTTATTTCCTACTCCGAGGTATTGTCCTCCTGTTCCAACTTCTGAACCATGTTCAGAGCTTCTCCCAAGTACAAGCTTTTACTTCAAAGCCTATAACATTTTCAAAAAGCAGCTGTTTCTTGGAACAACTTCCTGAAAATCAGACTACTTATTTGGATTCCATGGGAACGTTGAACCATAGCTGCTCAACATTCAGGCCACCTGAGTGTGAATTGGCTGTGTGTGGGTACCAGCAGTCACTGGAGTGAGAATTCTGCATGTCTTGCTTCAGATTTTAGCAAATCAAATAGATGTTGCTGGTTATAATTTATTGATGCTGCAGCTCAATAGGAAGCAAAATTGCTAGTGAGACCTTATTTTTCACAAAATGCACCTGGAAATGTGCAGATAGAATGGTTTTCTGTAGCTGCAGGACTGTCTGCACTGGCTGTCATATTTACATGGAAATGCCGTGATTAATCCTTCTTAAATGTGGGTATTCCTTTTGCCAGTTTTATGCCTTGTTTATAAACCAAACTTTATCCTCAAAATTAGATTTTTGTCTTTTTTGAAAGGCATTGTAAACCTCTATATGTTATGAAAAGAGTCTACACAAAATACTTACAACATGCTTCAAACCTGACATGAACCAGCAAGGAAATCCAGTCATTGCTTATGTGACTGAGAGTATTCATGAAGTTCTTTAGACAGCATGGTTTTGGTGGGCAGCTTGCACCTTCAACAGCTCACTGCCTTCTTATGATTGGGTTTTCTTCTTGCGCAGAATTTGCTTTTCTTTTGACATTCCTCCATGTTGGCTTTGGGTTGGGCTCTCTGAGTCATGGGTGTTTTACTGAAACCTTCTAACCCTTTGTATTCTGTTGTGCTTCCAGCCACTGATGACATTGTCAAAGTTGAAGTCTGGGATGTAGTGGACAAAGGTAAGATTTATAACTTTTCTTCTAATGGAGATTCATTGTTCTTTCTCAATTTTAATTAAAAACTTAGATGGAATTCAGAAATGCCTGCTTACTTCTGCTTTTAAAAAAATCTGTATTTATTGTATCACTTCCTGAAAGAATAAGAGCAGGAGACGTGAGTCCCCTATGCTAGAACTCAGTACCTGGAATCTGAACTTCAAATCAAACCCAGTGTTCAGAAGCAGTTGTTCCACGTGCTTACAACAGATGAAGTGCCTACTGCTCTGTGTATTCCAATTCTCTGAGCTTTAGAATAAACTTCTCCCCTGTATGGTTTCCTGTATGTTTCGACAGATTCTGAGTTCTTTGTTCTGGTTATAAAAGTTCTTGTTGAGCTGTTTTTTGAAGGCATTCTATTGTTAAATTGGTAAAACCGTGGCTGCAGTGGGCAGAGGGGAAGCATGAAAGAGAAGCCAATTACTTAAATGCACTAGGACAGAAAATGCAATGTGTGCATTCCAAAACCTTTTTTAAAAGCTTAGCCAAGGAAAATTTTATGATATATAAATACATTTTTCATTAGTTTTCAGTTTTGGTCAGAGTATAAACTTTTGTTTTGTAAAGAGCAAAACCAAACCCCGTAACGTCTGTGGAGACACAGTCTGGATGCAGTGCAAATGGAGATGCAGTGGCATCTGTTCCTGGAAGGGCTTGGCGTCTAGATCTGAATCTCCACAGCCCTTTCTGTAGCCCCGAGTGCAGATGTTGTTTGGCTTCTAAGAGGTGTTTAGTGTTACGTGTGGTCATGGGTTGGAGACAGAAATCTTGACTCAACTCCTCTTGATCATAAGACAAACAGCCTGTTTTATTGTTTGGAACCTTCTTATATAGGGAGTTCAAAACTCCCAGATCTAGACAACTGATTGGTGTGGATCTTAACACCACCCAGCTCCCTGGCCAATGATATATCTGCATTTAGGGTTGGAAGGGGTTGGTTGAGGTCTCTGTTTGAGTTTAGATCTGTCCTATCATTGTTCACCTAGGGACTTGTTTATCAAACTAGGAGAGCCAGATTGGGTTTCTTAAGATAGCCAGATTTATCTGTGCAGCTACAGACTATCTGTATTGTGACAGTTTAGTACCAGTCAGGCTCCTGATTTAGTGTGTGAATATGGTGAGGAAAGCAGCTGCACAGGTGAGCAGCCCTTCCTCTATGAGTGATGCTTCTTGTTTGATGTCGGTCAAATTCGTTGACCACAGTCATCGAAACACAAACTTGGATGGTTTGTCTGGTGCTGCCTTTCCTGCAGCCTTGGCTGGAATCTGTGCTCTCAGGCATTCTTCAGCAGAATGGCATCTATCTCACGGGCACCACCTGTGCAACTTACACTTGTGTTACACCAAAAACTAAAAGTACAGTAGGGAATGGAAAAAGGAAAAATGTCATTTTTCATGTTAGCTGAATGGTATTCGAAATAGGTAGAAAAGAAAGACAATTAGTGGTAGCACCTCTAGTTCAGATACCTAATGGAGCCTTCAGGGTAAACTTGAGCCAGGAACTTCAAATGGAAATCCTGAGCACTTCATCTTTTTGTGTTTTAAGCTCCAGTTTTCACAGGGTAGACAAAACCTTACTTAAGCCAGAGTTATTGCTGAAGTCAGTCTGATTACAGTTTGGCTTTTGGATTGTGGAGGGCTGGAATCTGAGCAGAACATCTGTGTTCTCGCTGCCTTGCAGCTTTGGTATGAATAGATAGACATTTAATTTGGGAATCATGTGGTTCCAGCATTTATTTCTGTGAACAGCTTCTCTGAGCAGAGTCATCTTCTCAACTAGAGACTTGTTTTTTTTGGCAAAGGGGATAGGATGTGCTATGCACAGATGTTGATAACAGCTCTTCTGGTCCTGCTTTAATTTCTGACAGTGCAGCCTATGCTGGAAATCTTAAAGGACTCTCTTCCCTTCACTTTATATTCTTTTGAAATAAAACTCATTCTATTAAGATCCGTACTTATGGACCACAGGTATGTATTTTTTTGCAATCAGTTGTGCTCAATCAGTGCAGTGTAAAAATCAGATCATTGTGATGTTAATGAAATCAAATCCTTTCCTATTGCCATAGCATTGTGTATTCCTGATAAGCATAACTTCAGGAAAATGTTCATACTAAGCATTAAGAGCTTGCTCATATCTAACTTTTATCCTAATGTTACGACTTTTTTGTTTTCCTTCTGTATGCTTAGGACAGAAAATCCTCCTGCGTGATGCTTTGGGTGAGAGCCACACTGGACTGTAGACTTGCAGTAGTAAAGTATCCAGTGCTGCTGTAGCATAGTGCTGACAAGACCTGGTCTTCCTGTTTTTTTCCCCTCACCAACCAGATCCTGGCTCGTGTGCATATTTAGAGTTGGGCAGAACACTGCATTTATCAGGCTGGATTTGAAACAGTAAAAAAATACATGTTCTGAACATGCATTTCAACATGAAGTTTTCCAAACTAAAATTTTTTTGCCAGCGTTTCCCCATTTCATTGCCAGAGGAAATTAGGAGACTTCTCTTTAAATGATGTGAGAAGCTGTGTTGAATGCCCTGATGTGGATTATAGTTTAACAGGTGCATCCATGAACTACAGTTTTCAGCTTCAGTTGTGTAAAGCGGCTTTGGGCTCTCTCCTGCTGAGCAGTGCTGCTGTTCTGCAGTCACAGGGGGCTGGGGAGAATTGCAGGAGTCACACCCTGAAAACTTGACGTACATTTCTGGGCTGAAGTTAACAGTGATTTTCCTGGGTGGTGTTTTTCCTGGTGCTCCCAGAGGTGTGCTCCCTGTCCTTGCTGGTTCAGCAATGCCCGAGTGGTTTTCCCTGTGGTGGGTTTTCCCTCCAGAATCCACTGGGACGCAGAGACAGCTCTGCTGGCCCTGCCTGGACAGTGACTTAGCTTGGTATTGGTTATTTAGCATCCAGATGATAATTTGGAAATGGAGGGAGGTTTGTTGTAAGAGCTTAAAAGCTGTGAGTTTGGTTAGTGTGGTGAGGCAATGGGGAATGGCAGCTGTCAGACTATGCTGCTCCTCTTCTTCTTGACTGTTTGGGATTCTTTTTTTAAGTGTGCAGACTCCCTGGAGTCCAGACTTCCTTGCTGCCTGCTGCATTCTCCTTGGGCCTGCTCAGGGAGCCAGGATCATGTCTGGAAAGCTGCCATTTGTTAAAATCTTCCCAAGATGAGCTTGCCTCCAGCTGTGGATTGTATTGGATTTTGTGTGGCATGTATAGTAAATATCATCTCCTTTGCTGCTCTTGGAACTGACAGAGCACAGGAAGGATCTCTCTTAGCAAAAGTCATAATCCTGACTCCTCTTTCTGGCTTTGCAGCAAGTTGTGTAACTGCTGCAGGTCATAAAGCTGTAACAGATCCTGAATGCAGAGAAGCTGCTTGAATGCAGGGGATTATGAATTCCTGTCTTGTAACTTCTACCACTTTGGTTCCCACATATTTTCTGATACATGACTGAAGGCATCAAATCATATTTTTTTCTGTTGCCCACAAGATAGACAAACCGTTTCCCTTGTATTGAAGATTCCTTCCTCCTTGCTGTACCTTCAGCCCTCTGCCTCCCTGACATGTGGTGCAAGAAGAAGGAAAGATCAGAATTCATATTTCTTTTATTTTCAGATGTCTCAAGTTAGATAACACAAAGGATGCACATATTCCATATGTGTATTTTTGACTGGTGAAGGGAAGCAGCCCCCTTGCATGGTGGACAGCATTTGTTGGCAAGCTGTACTGAATCCTTCTATCCTGCAGCAAAACTGATGGTACATAGTGCTGCAGAGACTCAAGTGATGATCACAATCTCAGTGTCCAGTAGGAGCTGTTCTGTAGACTTCAGGGCACTGCTGCCAAGTGTATTTAGTGCCAGTGTGCCTCTTACGCCTGTAAATGAGGAGCAGCCATGGTTCTGGGGAGAAGACCTGAGCCATTGCAGCACAAACACCCATGTTTTCTGATTGAAGCTCCTCCATTACACATCAGTACAACCTCAAAATCTGGACCTTATGCATACGGTGACACAGTCCTCACTGTGCCCTTGCCTTCACAGGCTGAATTACATCTTTTCACTGCATAGATCTTATCTTTGTCTGGTTCATCCTGCAGTTTGGATTCCAAAAATAGAGCCTGTGCATGAATCGGTACACACATGCGCTTTTCAGCGCTCTGACTCCTTTGAGGTGACCTCCTTTGCAGCACTGATGAGCAGCGTGCGAGAATATTGCTCATTCCTCTGGATACACACAGAAAACCATGAGCAGGGAGAGGTGTGCGGGTCGTATATTCTGTCTCAAAGCATTAGCTGTAAATGTGCCCAGGTTAGACAGACACCTTGATTGCTGAGGATGGGAGGAATGATGGAGAGTATTTGTGGTTGCTTGAGTTTCTCTTTTAATACCTAGAAATTTAGGTCATGCTACGCATAATTTAGCAGTGACTGCAGAAATAGCGATGTTTGGATGTTCAGAGAAGCCACACAAATGTCACTGACTTGAAATGAATTGAAGTGGGAAAAGACTTGCATGGCCTAGACATCCCACACCTTCAGCTGCATGGGGAAGAATCAGAGCCCATATTTGGATCCCTCAGGGAAACACATTGCCCAAATGACGAGGGATCAGGATTAATATTTCTGCTACTTTCAGATGTCAGCAGTAAGGTGACGTGAGTGAGGCAAACATTTTGCAGTGATGCACAGAAGCACCCACCAGAACCACCTGCTGTAACCTGCAGCATTAAAGTTTTTCTGAATAATTGTATTGTCTTACTATTTATCCTGGAGCTGTGTGCAGGAAAAACAAACCCTTTTTCTCATGCAGCATCTGGCAGAACCCTGAATTCCACATGTGATTCAGCAGAGTTAAGAGCTGGTGGAAGCTATTTTGGTCCTCAGTGTTACAGTCTTACACAGAGTCAATGGGAGGGTTTTTCCAGGTGCATCTGAGCTGCCAACACCTTCTGTTGTCAGCAGCACAGGAAATTTCTAGAAGTGATGAAAAGGAATTTCAAGACTGTGCCAGTATAGTTTAGTTAACTCTTCATTATTTAGACTAAGAAAATACGCAACAAAGTTATTTCAGAAGTACTTAACTGCTGTCAGTAACATCTGGGAGATACTCAGTATCTGCCAAACATAACTCCTGGTCTTGCAGGGTTATTCTTTGTGCAGTGCTTATCATCGATAAAATTCTGGAAACTCAGAACATTCAGTTTAAACAAGAGGCCAGATTTTTTCATGGTGTGTCCACACTAAACCTCTTTGGCAGTAGGTGACAGAAGATGTTGGGACTCCTGGCAGTCCTTAGAGCCAAGTGTCTACACCAGAAAATCATGTCAGCTGATGGCCACTCTGATAATCATAGATACAGATACACCTCTCTGCTGAGACTTCAGGCTATAAGATTTGGAAACACATTTAGTGTGTAACTGATTTGACACAAAGGTTTCAGAGAGGCTGAAGTTTGAAAACACTCCTTTTCTGGGGTGCTGAGTTAAATGCCAGTGATACTTTAAAATGTTAGAAAATGCTTCCCTAAGATCTAAGGTAAGAGAGAAGCTTCAGGGGCTGCCCTTTAATTGCCTTAGAGGAAGCAGATGAGTTGGAGAGAAACCTATAGATTCCTGCAGATGGAACCATGGCTGTGGGGGAGTGCAGGGTAAGTCTCTAGAGTGGTTTTCTGGTGTCTTCTACAAACATTAGACACCTTGCTTCTTGCACTTACACTTCTTGCACACTGGGAGCCTAATCTGAGTACCTGCTTCCTGGCTTATTTTTGTGTGCTTTGGGTAGTGCTTCTGGAGTATTTCTGTACCTTCAGTGGTGATGGCCAGACCTGACCCTCTGGCTCTGGCCTTTGGAGCACATGTAGGCTGTCTCTCCATCTCCACAGCTCCTTTCCCACAGTTTGATTTCTCTTGGATTTTTTCTTGCGTAAGTTCTGTCTCTTTGGATTGCTTTACTGTTTGTGTTTTAATAGACTCTTCTTCAGCAAGGCATATCTATCCCACCCCTCCTCATCCCCCAGGCTTACAGTAGAAGCAGGATCTGCTTTAAGGTTGTGTTCAAACTGCTGTGCACCTATCCAGACCCAGTTCTTTGCCCAGTGTAATGCTTTTTATGTTTTTTTACAATTCTTTTTAAGGAAAATGCAAAAAACGAGGAGATGGTTTAAAACTGGAAAATGACCCTCAGGAGGTGAGTCACCTAGAATTCAGAGGTCTGAGGCCTCTTGTCCATTTTTGGTCCATGGGGAGCAAGTTTTCTATTTGTTCCTGCTCTAAGGCCAGCCTGGAAGGTGGATGAGGCACAGTGGGATCACTGATGCTCTTCATTCTTTGCTCTGTGCATTTCAGCCCTGCTCCTGCCCTGACTGCAACTTCCCTGCTGCCTTCCATTCTGTCACTGGTAGTGACTATGCCCCTGATGTTTGCTCAGCAGCTTTGTACCTGTCTGCCTGTGGGCAGAGGCAGAAATTCCCTTTATCAGGGCCTTCCTGTGGGGCCTGAGGAAGTGATTTGATGCCCTGCTTTGGCCACTCCTCAGGGCTGGGCTATTGCACTCCCACTGGTGCCCATCTGCTCAGGCTCAGATGAGGAGAATTTTCCTCAAAATATTCTCACATGGGAAAAGCCTTTATGAGAACAGTTTACCACAGCTGCTTCTTCCTTTGCAAATGTGGGTGCATTTTCCACTTCTGGGAAAGGAGTGAGAATTGTTCCAGGGCACCAAATTCCAGCAGGAGCCATGGAGACTAAGCTGGGACCAGTACTGTCTGGACTTAGCAGTATGCAGAGTCCAAATGGTGAAAAGCCAGTCAGGTACTAATCCTGTCAGCCCTCAATGGGATAAACTGCCTCCTGCTTTAGGACACCAGAAGCATTAGTAGAGCAAATATCTGGGTCAGGGAAAAAATGGAATGGGAGTTGTGTCCCCTCTCCTCCACTTTGTGGTTGGTATGGAGTTCTCTTGCCAACACAGGATTTGGAAGCACAGGGGAGAGGACAGGGGTGGGGTTTAGCATGTGCTGTCATAGACTGTCAAGTGCTTCACATCCTGTTCCTATGGGAAATGGAAGCTGGGAACCACCAAATACCTTATTTCAGTGATAAAGGTGTGAAATCCACAGGTACTCGTTGCAGTGGTTGTCACTTTAGGAAGTTTGCCCAGTCAGTGCTGTATCCATTGTGTTCTGTATCAGCCTGAAATTAAACCCAGTTATTTACTGCTTCTTTGCCTTTATTTCCTCAGGCAGAAGCAGAAATGGCTCTGGATGCAGAGTTCCTGGATGTCTATAAGAATTGCAATGGTGTAGTGATGATGTTTGACATTACCAAGCAGTGGTAAGAGACCTTTACTGGTATCATGTGATTCTCCCCTGTTCCAGCAAAACAAATTGCTTCCAGATTTCCAGATTCCCAGTTGGGACTTGGAAGCTGATAACCAGCCTAATGTGTTGAAGCAAGCTTGTATCCTTTAAAATAAAAGCTTTATCTTGTGACATGGCTTTTAATACACTCCTCTCCTGGACTTGATCTAAGCAAGCAGTGTCCCAGTGGGTTGTGTGTTGCAATTGCTGCTGTGCTGCTGGCTGAGGCTTGATAATTAGTGCTATCACAGGTGCAAAGTGCATGGTGCAAACCCATAGAACACAAGGGAAAGGAGGATGCTAGTGAGAAATTCCCAAGAAACTGGTATTAGTAAGGATTATTTAGAGACCGCAGGCTGCATGAATCTACAGAAGTAATGAACCATTGATTTTGCACATCTGAGGAGGGTGGGAGAGATAAGGAAACCAGAGTGGAACAAGGAGAGGGTGAGAACTCCTGCCTTATATTTAGCCTGGTGTTGTTGAGGTTTGGTGTGGGCCGGTGAGCCTTTGGACAGCTGAAAGGAGGGAATCCTTTCCTTCTGCTGCCCCCACACCATTTTGCAGAACTTGATTACTGTAGGAGGTGTGAGGGTTCTGGCGAAAGTGGATTATTGAGCTTTTGAAGTTGTTTTTATGTAAAGAAACATCCAGACATATTGAGGGTTAATGTATTTCTCTGACGGGGTAAAGAAGCCACAGACTTGGAAGGATTTTGAAAAAAGAAATTCTTGGTTTTTTTTTTTTCTTTGTGATTTGTGCGTGAAACTGCTAACAGTCTCATCTGCCTCTCCCTCTCCCCTCTGATGAAGGACATTTAACTATATTCTGAGGGAGCTTCCTAAAGTGCCGACCCACGTTCCAGTGTGTGTGCTTGGGAATTACCGGGACATGGGGGAGCACCGGGTCATCCTGCCCGGGGACGTGCGGGACCTCATTGACAACCTCAACAGGTGAGAGGTCACCGGGCAGGGCAGCAGGCCTCAGCTGCTCCCTGCCATCACCCATCAGTGACCGTGTCCCTGCCATGTGTCACATCATGTCACGTGTGTCCTCTGTCCTGCGCCTGCCTTTGGCTCCCAGAGCTCTCCATCTGCTGACACCGTGGGCCCTTTGATCTGGAGCAGGTTGTTGCCATGCTCCTGGAAACAGGGAGTGCCCGGCAGCGTGTGCCTTTCAGAAGTGTGTTCCCAACAAGTCATCTGCTTTCTGGGTAGTCCTTCTCCTGTGAGAGAATCTTCTCCCCACGGCACAGCTGTTCTCTGCTCCAAGTGGTTGAGCTACACAAGAGCCAGCTGGTGCAGCTGTGTAGGCAGGGGGGCAGCTTGCTCTGCCTCTGAGCATCCCCCACATAGCACTTGTGGGGCACAGCCAAGTCACATGTCCCTCACCAGCCAGACAAGCATTTCCCTTAAGCAGAGATCTGAGGTGCTGTGTTATGTGGTGTAAAATAGTATTTGTTGGTCAAGATTCAGTAGATTTTACCTTTTTATGTAGTTTTATGTTTTTAAGGTACTCCTTTCATTCTCCTCATCTCTTACTTGTTTATGCCTGTGTCAGGCACAAAAAAATGGTGTCAATTTTAAGACTTGATCCATGATGAAATAATTTCTTTACAAGTTAATTTCTGTATATGATTTTTGTCAGTTTGATTATGGTTTTAAAATAAAAACCTTCACTGTGAAATGAACAGCTGGTAAAGCTGTGAATCCCCAGTTTAGGAAATCAACATCCCAGTGTCCTGACAGAGTATTTCTTAGCCTGGAAGGCACATGACACTGTCACACACCAGCAGCCACCTTCTGCCACCATTCAGTGTGAATTTTGGCTGCACACAAAATAATGAGTCCAAGCAGAGTGACCCCCTGGGCTGCATTTGAGGGTGGGGGGCTGGCTTGTGGGGTGGCTCCTGGTGTATAACTCAGTCCTGTGCAGGGTCTGCAGGGTGTGCTGGTTACAGTGTTCTCCTCTCTTGCTTGGCACAGGCCTCCTGGCTCCTCCTATTTCCGCTATGCTGAGTCTTCCATGAAGAACAGCTTTGGCCTCAAGTACTTGCACAAGTTCTTCAACATCCCCTTCTTGCAGCTGCAGGTATGGCAGGGATGTTATCCTGATGTGTTGGGTGTGTGGGACAGATTGGATTTGCTTCCTCTCTAAGGCAAGAATTTGGTATTTGGGGTTTTGTTTGCTGTTAAAGGATACTGAGGACATTCTTGTTTTCATTAGGGTTGGTATAACAAAATTATGTCAGAACATTGGTGCCTGTAACTGATTTAAACATGTCTGCTTGCAAGAGGTCAGCTGTGCTGAGTTCCCAATGTTGACCTCTGGAGAAAGGCTCCATTTTTGCTGGCATGAAAATGGCATCCAGTGATGCAGATATCAAGACAAAAAAGTAAAATACACACATTTGTTAAACTTTGGATTTCAATTCTGTTCAGTTAGAACTCAGATGAGAAGAGATTTGGCCATTATCTGAGTAGTTCAGGAATCTCTGTTTGCTGAAAATCTTTGCCCTAATGGTAAAGGGCATTAAATATGAGATACATGTGTTTGGATCCTGTTCACATGGATCCAGTCTCATATTTCCTTCATATCTGGGGATTCTTGGGAGGGCTGAGGAAAGGGCAAAGGCTGTGAAGGGTGAGATTCTCATCTGTGGGCCGTTAGAAGATCAGCTTTTGAGGTGATCCTACGGGGGTCCTTTGGGATCAGTAGCTTATGCTTTTTGAGGACACATACGGTGTTGTGTCATTGTTTTCTGTTTGATGGGAAAAACCCAGGCAGTTGATCTTGATTATCTTTCACTAGTAATTGAAGTGTCTGTGTGTATTTTTATATAAATAATCCCCAGTGAAATACCAGTTCATAAGGAGCTGAGATGTATTAGTGGATGTTACCAGGTCCTCAGGCTGGAGAGCAGAAAGAATCAGGGTAAGAGAGTTGAATGTATAAAACCTCAGGGAAACAAGTTAAACAAATTTTTGAGGAAGTTGTAGAAATCTGAGCTATAAATCCAACTCGCTGCTCAGTGGAGAAGATTGAAATCTGCCAGCATGTTGGTGGTGAAATGTTTGGGTTTATGATACTGCATATTTGGAGGCTTTTGGTTGCTTCCACCCAGGTTTTGGGGCTTTGCTTGATGTCAGGCTTCACCCAAGACGGGCTGCATTGGTTTCTCCAGTGCCCTTTGCACTTGTGCCACAGGTTTTTGGGCAGTGCCTCATGCTACTGCACAGTAGCTGCCTTGGGGCACTTCACTGCTCCCAGACACTCGCTGGAAATCTTGTATTGGAGTGCACAGGGACTGGGGCTGGCCCTGTTCAACATCCAGTGCAGCATGACCTGAAATTTGTAGGAAAACCACATCTAGACTTATTTCCTGAAGGTTCTTATTATCCCTTCAGAGATTCTTGCCAGTACCAGGCTCTAGAAAGGAGTTTTTCCCCTTGGAGCAGAGCAGGATTAAAGGAGAGAGATGCTGCCCGGTATGAAATGCACATAGGATTTAATCAGCCTCAGAGGATTCTGTGTCCCTCAGCCTGCCCTCCACAGCTTTCCAGGGTGGAGTGGTCCAGCTGTATCCAAGGTCCCAGGCTATCCCTCAGCAGGGTTGGAGTCAGTGTGTGGTTTTCAGTGGCACATTCCTGTGTTCAGTTTACAGTCATGCATCTTCCATGGAAAAAGCAGGGGCTGAAATCCATACTCCCAGTACAGAGCACCTTCTCTCTGTCAGCCTGAGCTCTTCAATTATTTATCAGTTCCTTTCCAGGGGCAGGATTGGCAAACCTGAGGATGCAGTTTAGCTGTAGATATTGCTGGTGGCCCGCAAATGGGATCAGGTCACCCAGGCTTCCAGTTGCTGCATTGGAAGGAGACAGGATTCTGCAGACAGCTGAAATTGCCTTTTCCCAGAAAGCCTTTGCAAGTGGCTTTCAGCCAAAGCACTGGTCTCTAGCACGTGATTTATTCCCTTCTTTTGGGTCATTGCAAAAAATAAGCTGTTTCTTTAATATTTTAATAACCAGCATGGTAAAATAGAATATTTTTTTGAAGTATTTGGAAGTTTGTTAGTAGTGATGAATTTGTACAAAATTGATTGCAACTCTCTCTTTATTAAATATATATTCTTGATTTATTGTGATCTGTAAAAAATGAAATAAATAAAATTGGTGTATGTCTCAGTGCCAAAGTGTAAGGCAAGGCACACCACTTGTTTAATAGACAAGTCTAATTAAAGTCATTATCAAAGAGCCTAAGGTAAGCACTGGAGAGCAGTAGCCCTTCTGTCTCTGTTTGTTCAGCTAATTTAATTTGCTCAGCATGTATTTCACCTGTCCTAGGAAAGTGGGGACAAAGAAGCAGCAGACTTGCCCTTTTTGTCTCATTTTTGCTTATACTGTGTGAATAATACAAAATTATGATATCTACTACTTCTGAGATCTTGATTTTCTTGAATTCTAAAATCTAGAATTTGAAGTCCTTATTAGTACTTCTGATTAGTGTAGCAACTTTAGATATGAATAGCATATTTTGCCAAATCTTTTTTGTCTGTAAATGACAATAAGGGAATTGGCATTAAGTAATGACTTTGTAATTCCATGCATACATGGTAATTAAGGTCAAGTTTCCATCTGCAGAGAGCACTTGAAAATGATGAATAAAAATTACTCAGCAAAGGAAAGAGGGATTGCTCCAGGCTCTTAACGCAATGGCAGAGGTAAACATGAAGACTCTATGTGCCTTGGAAGCAGTAAATTAGCTTAAATGATCACAGAAGCCCTTAAATTTCAAGAAGGGCTATGTCTTCCAGTAAATTAGGGTTATCAACTGTGATGAATCACCTAGTCTTACAGTACAAAATAAAAATTACTTGAACCTTTTTTGCTGATTTCAGTCATAGTAGAATTTGATATAAATCAGTTGCTCCATGGAGGGCTCAGGCTGTACTGTGGCCGTTCCCCAGAACACAGCACTGGGTGTGGTTTGTGTGAGCCAGATGAGTTAATTGCTCTTCAAACCTGTGCAGTGTCTTGATAGCTTTAAAGTTGTCACACCTATGAAACCATAATGCCAGCAGCATATGTGTGTAGAGACTGAACACCATTGCTTCATGCAAATGTTTGTCTTCTCAGATGGATTTTATTCTGGGAATTACGTAATAGATTTCCATTTGGGCTTTTAAGCTGATGGGATCTTTCTGCAGTGAGTTCAAGTGTTATCAGATAGGGAATCAAGAATTCACCATGGTTATTGATGCTAGCCATCAAAAATATTTGTCAGAGCAAAGCTGAAATGTACTTGGAAGGTAAGGCAGTTATCAAAGCAAAAATCTTGGCAGTTTGGAGGAAGCCTGGGGTTTCTCTTGCATGTCCTTCTGTGTAGGCAGGGATGCAGCCTGTGGCATGACAGACCTGCTGTAATGGGGACTGTGCAGGGCTGGGAGTTACTATCCCAATTCAGCACAAGTTGGCCCTGCTTCTGTGCCACCCAGTGCGTAGGCAGTGGGAGAGGGAGGATTGATGCCCTCAGGCACTGAACATCGTGCCTTCTGACTCCATAACTCCAAAATTCAGAAGGTGAGCTGATTGGCATGGCCAGTGCCCAGCTGTGTGCCAGCCAGCTGAGCAGAGGGGCTGGGGCTGTGGGGCAGGATTTGTACCACTGAAGCTCTAGTCTTGGCCAAGGGATCCAGAATGATGTTTCTGCAAGAGTGGATGCTCTGTCAGCCCTGCAGGGCTGCAGCCCTTGAGGGAGCTGGCTGTGCTTGTGGTTATTCATCTCCTTGCTGCTGTCGGGAGGAGGGAGTCTGTTAAGCCAGCCCTTCCCCTCAGCTGAGGTTTTTGTTTGGGTTCTGTGGGAAATGTGGGAAAGGAAGGACTGAGTGGAGCAGTCCTGGATTACATTAGTGCAGTCAACTCACTTTATTTCCCACTGGAAATGGGCTAGGGTGTCTGTCCCCCATCTGTGGAACAGCAGCTGGAGACAGATGGGCAAGGGCTTCTGAAATGTCACTGAGTTGGCAGGTTGTGCTCCCTCATCTACCCTGACAGCAAAAAAAAAAAATATTGGGAGGCTTTGCATCAGCTGGGTCCTGGTCCCGGAGGGGCTGATTTAGCACAGAGAAAATCAAAGGCCTGAGTGAACGGGTTCCACGACTGATCTCTGCAGGAGCTGAATCCATTCTCCAGATATAACTGGTGCTGTGGTGTCTGAAATAACACATTATTGATTTATGACTAAGAACAGCTCACAGAACAAGGGGCTTCTTACACACAGACTTTATGGATTACCTACTTTTTATTCACTTTCCTTTGTGCTATGTATTTAAATGGCCACCATGATCAGGGCCAGGGCTCTTGTTGGATGTGTTGCTGTGGTAAAGTGGTGACACAGGATCTCAGTGCAGAGATCTGTTACAGTCACCCTTCTGCTCAGACCCAGCTTGTTTTCCTTTCCTCAGAGGGAGACATTGCTACGGCAGCTGGAGACAAATCAGCTGGATATTGATGCAACTCTGGAGGAGCTGTCAGTGCAGCAAGAGACTGAAGACCAAAACTACGAACTGTATGTCACTGAGCTGTCTTTTCTAACTGCTTTGGGTGTCACGTGAATGTTGGCCAGCCCCAGCTGTGGCATGTAGCCAGGTTGAAGAGTCTGGCGAATAACATTTAGGGCTCTTTAGGATAAAATGTTGCTTTTGAATGGCATCAGCTGAAGTAAAGCATGAACTTGGGGATCCCTGTGAAAGGGCCTGGTTCCTTACCGGCACATGACTGGGGAGGGGAGAGCAGGGCAGGTGGGGCTGAGCAGCACACCTGGAACCAGCACATGTTGAAGTAAAGTGCTAGAAGGAGATATTTTCCATCTCTCAGCTGCTCAGCACACAAGTTGGTTCCTCTCCTGGCTGTTGCACTCCTGTGTATTGTGTGTCTTATGACAGCAGAAAGTAATAGCAGCAACACTGCTGTCTTTTGTACCCTTTGAGCACTTCTGAATGCCTTGGTGTATTTCTGGATTGAAATAGTGGCTGGTTCCTCTGCCCTGTGTCTGTTCTGTGCCCTGGCTGTGTGCTTGGCTGCTTGTAATGGTGTTTGTCAGCTTTAGCCCCACAAAGCCAGTACACCTGTAGCACAGTGAACAGGAATCCATGTTCCCATCACAAGGCCTTTATTGCAGTGGTGTGCAAGCCAGAAAAGTCTGCCTCAGAATGTACTGAAAAAAGATTATTTACAGGCAGCTTTGTTTGGAAATTGGAATCAATGATTATGAAATATTCATGCTTTTGAACAAGCATTTTTCAGACCATGTTTCAAGTGCTATAACCTTGTTCAGCATGTTTTCCTTGGAGAGCGTTGAAGTACCCCAATTCACACAAAGCAGTGCTGTTTCCGGAGCATTCACCTCATTCTCCTGAGGGACTAGTTAGTCACCTCATGCCTTCAGCACTTCTCTTGGTGCCCCTACTGAAAGGACTGGGCTGTGTGGGCTGTGCTGTCAGATGGTTTTACATACTTTTATTTGTACTGCTTTAGTAATGGGAGGATACCTAAAAGAATCAGGAGTTGGCAGAGCTGTTTCAAGGTCACAGCACAAGATCTTGCTGCTTCACCTCTTGCCCTTCCAGCAGCTTTAGCATGTGCTGGGTTTCCATATGTGTCACTTCAGCTTACAAATCCAGCAAAAAAACAGGTTGGATGGGGCTTGAAGCAGCCTAGTCCTGTTAAAGATGTCCCTGCTTGTGGCAGGGGCCTGGAATGAGATGGGCTTTAAGGTCCCGTCCAACCCAAATTAGTTTGAGATTCTGTGACTGTGAAATCTCTCTTTGTATGTCTACCTCAGGGTTAGTCTGTGTTGGGCTGGATCTGATAAGAGATCTTAGATCTTAAAGGCAGCAGCAGTGTGGTAGTGGTGAAGGGGTGGCCAGACCTCCTAGTTCCAGCAACAGGTATTAGATTGGATCATCCCACCCAGTGTGACCACACTGCTCTGCTGGGGGGCTGTTAGCACTGTCAGGCTGCAGATTAGCTTAACACAGCCTGACAAAAGAGGAGTCGCTAAAATATTAAAAGCAAGGTTTTTCTCTAGGATTCTGGTTTAGCAAATAAAGTGACATCCTTATGCAGCTGGCCAGCTCCTGCATGTTCATATCTGTACTGAGGCCAAAGTTCTTCACTTTCAGAAAATAACACTTCTTTAGAGAAAGAGCTTTAAAATACCCCTGGATGCTTCCTGGCTAGAGGCATGGGTCCCAGAAGAAAAGCACCAGGCAGTGTCATGTCTCAGTACTTTGATCACACTAAGAGTGCTGTTTTAGGGTTTTTAAGGTTTTTCTCTGTACCCCAAGTAGAAACAGAGAGTCTGTTTGTTGGAGTGCACCTCTGTGGGACAGATGAGGTGCAAAGGGGGTACTTCAGCCCCAGAGTTGAAAGGTATGCGCTTCTTACACTCAATTTTTATCTCTGCAGGAGGTCTCCAGGCTCAAGTTTTATAGCCAAAGACCTAATTTAAAGAAACAGTCACATTCGTATGTCAGAGAATTCACATTTGGGTGAAGTCTCAACCTTAGTAAACAGTTCAGGCTGGGAAGCAGAGTACGTGTGGACACAACAGTATGTGATGGGAATCGGAGCTTGCAGCAGTGAGGCAGGTCTGCAGTGCTCGTTATTAGGGCTTGGGAAAGCCCTTGCATCCATTCTTGTCAGATGCCCATTATTTTGGGATTACCAGGTTTAAAATGCTGGATCAGTGAATGTCCAAGTGAGCACACTGTCTGCTGCCACTCGCTCTGTTGGGCACAGCATGTGTGTTGGTGCAGTGTGACTTGGTGACCCTTGACAGATCACAGAGCTGTGGAATGCTCAGGGTTGGAAAAACCCTCTAAGATCATCCAGTGCAGCTGTTAACCCAGCACTGCCAAAGCCACCACCCAACCATGTCCGTAAGTACCACATACACATGTTTTTCAAACACTCCCAGGGATGATAGCTCCACCACTTCCAGGGCAGGCTGTTCCAAAGTCTGACTGCCCTTTTTGTGAAGAAATTTTTCCTAATATCCAGTCCAACCTAAACCTCTGGTGCAACTTGAAGCCTCTTCTGCTTTTTCCTTTTTATTGCTTGTTACTTGGTAGAGGAGCCTGACCCTGACCTGTCAGACCTCCTGTCATGAGGCCTTTGTGTTAGTTGCTTCATTTTATACAGCACTGGGAGTTCTGCTGTGGGTCACCCAAATTGCACAGCAAGGGGAAATGACCACAGGTATTTGGGGCCACAGGCAGTGGTGTGGCTGCTGCAGCACATCCTCAGAGGCCATTCCTGCTCTCCTGCCATAAAATCAGGCCATAGAGCATAGCAAGGTGACAGTGCTAGGACATCTCAGTTATTCCCTTCACCCCTGAGCAGTCTGGTATCTGCTCTGTCACAATGACCAGTGCTAAATTTGGCTCAGTGAGAACAGAAAGAGAGCAAGAACTCTTCCTCCTGCTGCAGCAGGGGGGACCTGAGGACAAAATGTCACTGATCCAAAATGTGGATCCCGGAGACAACACGAGGTGGCACACGATGCTGCCTCTTCTGCCTTACGTAAGCCAGCCTGGGCAGCCACTGCCTGGATGTGCCTGTGGGAGACACAGTCTGCTTCCAGTTCTTTCCCTGTGTTTAGGCTCCTCACTGTCTGACACACCTCTGGCTCTGCTACTGTCCCTGTGCTTTCAGACTTTACATTTTCAATGCTGCTAAAAGCCCTTTTTGAGTTCTTGAATTATTTTTAAACAACAGTAACAACTTCTATGATGTTCTGAATTTGTACCTAATTTGCTCAATTTCTCCATTTTTAATTGTACCCAGCTTATCTTCTGTTTTCAAGGAAAACTTGTTTATGTTCAATGTGCCGATTCCCCCAGAGAAGGATGCCAGGTCTGGACAGTCCTTTTGGTGAAGAAATTTTCCCCAATACTCAACCTAAACCTCCCCTGGCACAACTTGAGGCTGTGTCCTCTCACCCTGTGGGTACCAGACCAGTAACTGCAGACAGGATTTGGGCTGCCCTGCTGAGAACTCTGCTTTGGGGAGACATGTTCCCCACAGGGACAGCTTTAGTCACTGCAGAGTCATTGTCTGGGGGTTGGGGTTTTATTTGCCTGGTTGTTTTTTTCCACACTGAGCACAGCTCATAATTTCAGCAAGACCGTGGTGCTGAGTAACATCTGCACAATGGCTGGGGGAGCTGCTGCTGGAGCTATTCTCTGGTATCCTCCACTGTGTGGAAATACAGGTCCAGAATGACACCAGCTACAGGCTGAATTACCAGTTGGGAAAGTAAACTCGCTCCTGCTTTCGCTTCCCCTTGCCACATTTTTATCTTCTCCACTTGCTGCAAGTCCTTGTGGTCATCAGACGGGTCAGGAGCCAGCCTGTACCCAGCCTGGAATGAGACTCTATCTAGG
Source organism: Trochalopteron elliotii (assembly GCA_024734555.1). NCBI lineage: Eukaryota > Metazoa > Chordata > Aves > Passeriformes > Leiothrichidae > Trochalopteron > Trochalopteron elliotii. The sequence goes on from JANPWX010000435.1 coordinate 335,045, forward strand.
TCATATTTTTGGGGGATGCTGCATTAAGAATTAAGTGCATCTAAGCCTGTCAGCAGTCAGTGTTGCTAGAGAAGTGGGCACATGGAGCATGTCCTGTATTTTGTGGAGCAGAGAGTTATCCTGCTGCATCCATTTTGCCAGGTGGAAAACAGAACGACAGCAGGAATTAAACCTGCTTGGCCATTGATTCCACATTCAGGGACCTGGGCTAAGGGAAGTGGGGCAATACCTTTAATGAGCCCAAAACAAGCATGTGGAAATCTAACCCTCACTAACTCCAGTTACAATGATGTCATCCAGCCGATAAATCTTCATTCTCACAATTAATAAAACAACCCAGAGCCTTTCTTGCCACATGAAATACACTCAAACAATTTATCACAGCACGTTAGAACCAGGAGCCCAAAAGCTTTAGGCTGCTCCTGTCTTCAATATTAAATGAACACAAGCACTGACAATTTTAGGAATTATGAGGCTGACAAGTCCTTTTGTGTTTTTTGTGTTCGCCCTGGGAGCAGAGCAACAGTAACCTCAGGCCCTGATGAGTTTTTGTTCCCACAGAGCATGTTCATCTTTAAAATTGCATAAAAGTCTCCTCTTGTGAGCAGGTCCAACGACCAGTGAATTATTCAGGAGTTTGAGGATGTTTTGGGCCTGTTATTTGGTCTGTAATGGAAGGATTGAAAGGCAAATAAGGAGCCCCTGTGGGTGAGGACAGATGACCCACCTGCATGTGCATGGTATATTTGCAGTCTCTGTATCCCAACAGAATAAAGGTGCTCAGGTGTGAGGTCATCTTGTGCTTTAGTGGGACTTGGTCTGCTATGTCCAGCGTGGGCACAAAGTGGCTTACTCCACAGTAAGGTTTTCCTTTTCCGAAGGACTGATGGATAGAACGAGGAATGGACAGATTGTATAGAAACTGAGAAAAAACAGACACATGGCAGTTCTGGCCCGGTGTGTTCCCAAAACAGCCACACTTGTTCCTCTGAGGCGTGTGTGTAAAGCTAGAGAAAGCATTCATACATTATGTAGTATTTGCAAAGTGTGGAGGATGCTTAGACACCTCCATCCTGGAAATTACTGCGAGCTTGCTGGCAGCATTTCATATGTGCTGGTTTTCCACCCACCTCCCTCACAGAAGATCTGACTATAGAAACTCACCAGCACTGGTTTATGCAGCCCATGTAGGACCATGTCAGACCACCCTGATTTCCCCAGTGTCACAGCACAAGGCTTGGCCCACATGTCTAGATGGAGGTGACATGAAGCACACGTGTTGCAGCTGTCCTCAGTACTGTGCTGGGGCAAGAGTGTGTGTTGTGCTGTCCCCAAATAACCATTTGTATCTTCCTACTAAAGAACTTTCTCTCTCCTGTTTTTATGCCCTCCACACACTGCAGGTGAGGAGGTACAGGAGGTACAGGAGCACAGGTGCAGACAAAGCCTGCATGTGTTTTATGCCCCAGTCCAGTTGCGCTGGAGGGAAGGATGACACTCTTTATACTTCAGCTATGTAGGTGGGTTTTTTTCCTCCAGCTCTTAAATTTCATGTGTTTCTGGAGGAGAAACAGGTGGTAGTCGCAGCCTTCCCTCCCTCTGGAGCTGGCTACTTTCCCAGAACAAAGCAGGTTGTTTCCAAAATGGGCAGCTTTGATAGAACCACGTACAGTAAATCTTCAAGTCCTCCAGTATTGTTAAGAGTTTCCTGTGCTTTGTTGAGTCCAGTTTTAAATACTCTTTGAGCTTCGTATTCTGTATCCTTATGTGTCTCTAAACATTCTTTGTATCTCCTTGTTCCCAGATCTTCAGTGTACAATCATCTTATTCTACCTGAGTCAGCCGGTTGCCTTGATGGTGGGAATCAGTGACCTGAGGCTCAGAGGTTGTTCGTTCTGGTTTCATGCAGTGTTGGTGGTATAGGTGTTCCCACAGACAGTCAGGAGAGCAAGTACTGCTGGCAGCAGTACCTTGGCTGCTGAGTGCAGTAGTGCCCAGGCTTGCAGGCTTCCATCCAGGATTGCTGTTGCTATAAGCAGGAACAAGGTGCATGTGGATCATCTGGGATTAATCTCTCCTCGCAGTTGGGAGGCAGGAATCTTTAAGGCTGAGTGGGTCTCGGGAGGAGGAGTGAGTACCACAAAGCAGAGCTGTTCAACTCTCCTGTCTTTGGCTCACCAGAAGCCCTGGATCAAAGCTGTGTGGGGAGGAATTCAGCACTGTGAGGCAGAATTCAGCACTCAGCACATGTGGTGTGGAGCCGAGGACTTGCACATCGCATGCAGGCAAAGCTCACAAACAGCTTTGCAGGCCATGGCAATTCACACGGTTTGGGGATAAAGAGCCTTTGCTTTGTTGGATGAAGGCTGAATTGCAGGGCCCCATGGTTTGCCTTTCCCGCCCCACAGATGCCATGCATACCCTGCTTGGAGGATGCTGAGCCATGGCCCCCCTCCTCAGGAAGGGAGTGCAGTGACAGAGAGGTATTGAGCACACACTGTTATGTTCTTGCAGCATGTGTGATGTATTGTGCACCTTCCAAACCAACCTGATGCAGTCTCCACAGAGCTCAGTGCAGGAATTAAACTCCTTTATGTTTTCTCTCTGGTGCATGACAAATCCATGCATCATTTTCAGTGGAACGTGTTGTCGCACAGCTCACCCCAGGAGAGGGAGGATGGGGAAATGGATGCTGTGTCACATGATCTGAGCTCAGCTCTGCTGGGAGCTCATGTTGGTGTAGCCAGTGTTTTGGGTGGAAGGGACACGTAGTCTTGGCCCACATCCTGGTGGAAGTATCAGTGAGGCCACCACAGCATGGCACTGATGTAGGTGCCTTGAGAGTCTGCAGCTTCCTGACAAGGGACAGTGGAGGGACAGCACCAATCTCTGCTCTCTGATCAGGGGCAGGACCCAGGGAATGGCTGGAGCTGCCTGAGGGCAGGCGTACGTTGAATTTCAATGGACAGCATGTGACAGCTAGGCTCTGGCATGGTTGGGATTGCAGTCCTTAGTCCAGACTTCCGGAATGAGTGAGGTGAGTCTTTCCCAGCCATTCTCATGTAGAGAACTGGGAGCAAGAACACTTTTCCTCGCCCTTGAGTAGATGACAGTTTCGTTTGTACTGTTGAATTTCTTCCTATTTCTGTTACTTGGGATCACCCGGTTCTATCTGTATCTTGTCCCTGTCTGTTAATGTTGCCTCACTAATTCTGCTTTTCAGTGCTGCCCTTGATCTCCACTTTAGCCAGTTACTTAGTTAGGAAGGACTGCTGGTTTTCCAATTCAAGTAACAGCTTCCCAGGGCTATTGTTACCTAGGGCTCCAGACACTGCTGGTCACAAAGTATATTATTTTGTTCCTTGAAAGTATATCAGGTTGCTGCCTTAAAATAGGAAATCATATCTCAAGGCTTAGAGTCTCTTAGCCCCCATTGTTTGTGTTCCGCTCAGCAGTCAGTCCATGGAATGTTCTGGCTGGCTCAGGTCCCTGAAGGACAAGGTCATGCTCTGTGTGGGAGAGGAGGCTCTCCCTTCACATTCTCAGTGCCTGGAGCACAACCAAAGTGCATCTTGCAGAACCAGCTGAATCCAGAGCCTCTGTCCACAAATTCATTAAGCTTAATGAAATGAGAGGTAGGATCGGGATGTGCTGGGTATTTTACAGGATGGTTCACTTCAGGTATCCTCTCTGTATCTCTCAGCTGTGCAGCATGTGGCAGATCTGTTTTTCAGACTATTTCATAGCAAGAACTTGTTTCTGTCCACGTTTCTCTGTACACAGTGTGTGAAACAGGCTGCTGACCCTGCAGGCTGCAGAGGGATGCCTGAGTTAGGCTTGGGTTTCTTTTGGAAAAGAAAAGAGCTTTTCACTCTCTATAGTTGTACAGGCTTTAATGTTCTTCCAGTTGGGAACCCAGCCAGGACCACAACCTGCTCCAGAACTCCTGCTGCTGGGCTCCAGGGCTTCTCACACAGAGAGGGAGTGTGTTGCAGGGGAGAGCCTGTATGTGGATCTGCAAGAAGGGTAATGGCAGTCAGTCTTCTCTGAGCCCTCAGGACAGCTCTTGTCTTTTGATCTTCAAGGATTGTCCTCTCAAATCCATTCTTGGCTGATAAAGAGGTTATTATAGCAGTTTTCTTGAGTACTATGATTTCTTCTGCAGAAACTAAAACTGTGCCATTCCCACACCACTTACTTCTTTAAAAACATATGTCCAACTGACGCCAATATCACAACAACTGACTTCAGGTTGCATTTCAAGCCCTGGTATGTTGTTATAGTCTTGTCTATTCAGGGAGTTCCTAGTCATGTTGCAAATGTTTCATCCTGTAGTGCAGAGCAGGTTGGGATTCTCCACCACCTCAATGCAGATGGAGTGAGTTCAGCTCATGTGAGTAAACCAGATTTAGTGTGACCCAGGGAGACACAGTGTCACTGGAAGCAGATCCATGCCCTCCCAAGCCCAGCTGGAAGCCAGCCAATACTTTCCCAGCTCAGCACACAGCTAAATGAAAAGGGTTTATATAAAGGGTTTTTATAAAGGAGGGAGAGGGACTTTTTATACGGGCAGGTAGTGACAGGACAAGGGGCAGTGGTTTTAAACTGGCAAAGGGCAGGATTGGATGGGAAGAAATTCTTCCCTGTGGGCATGGGGAGGCCCTGGCATAGGTTGCCCAGAGAAGTTGTGTCTGTCCCTGGATCCCTGGAAGTGTCCAAGGCCAAGTTGGACTTGGAGGAACCTGGCCTAGTGGAAGATGTCCCTGCCCATGGCAGGGATTGAAATGAGATGAGCTTGAAGGTCCCTCCCAACCCAAACCAGTCTGAGATTCCGAGATTCACCATTCCTTATATTTGTAATTTATCTTCCCCACAGCTTCCTGGAAATGATGGAAGCCCGAAGCCAAGGACACACATCACCACTAGCAACGAACGGGCAGAGCCCCTCCTCCGGCTCCCAGTCACCCATCGTACCTCCAAGCTCCACATCGACAGGCAGCTCCAGCCCCAGCACCCCCCAGCCACAGCTGCCACTTGCCACAAGCACCACCATCTCTCCCGACCCTGCCCCATCCTTCTCACCAGTGCCTGCGCCCGAGACCCCGCAGCCCCCCGCACCCACCGCAGCTCCCGTGGCCCCCCCGGCCGCAGCCCCCCCGCCCAAGCGTGGCATCATCGCGCGGCTCTTTGGGACATCCCCCGCAGCCGAGCCCACTCCTCCCCAGCCAGGTAGGTGCTGGTGCCCTGTCCTGGCAGAATGTGACCCAAAGGCCTTCCAGTTTTCATTTCATTTTTTCCCTGCAAGAGGCTGAGCAGACAGGTGTGTGAACGCCACAGGCGCCATGCATGTGCAGCGGGTGTCCAGGGAGACTTGGGCTGTCATTCTCTGTTTTCTTCTGATCGACATTCTGATTTGTCGCTGTGCTGGATGGGGACTGTGCCCAGCCAGCTGGGTGGTGACTGTAGCATGGTTTAGAGGAAGATCCTGAGCACTCAGGAAACACTAATAAAATAAATAAAATGTCAGATTCTTACTAGGAGCAGAAATACCTCTTGAATAGCAAAAAAAATTACTAGAGAAGCTGTTTGAAGTGCCATCCATGTACACGTGTGGCAGTCTGGAGGGGCTCCTGCACGTAACAGAGAGAAGCAGAGTGCTAGTTTTAAAGGTTATTCAGCCAGAAATGGTCACGTAAGTCCAGGCTCCGCAGCAGATCCCCCTCTGGGGAAATCTGCTCCTTCAGAGCAGGTCTGGGAGGAGGGAACCCTTGGCTGCTGCCTCAGCACTGGTACCTGGCAGAGCAGCGCAGCCCTTCGTCTGTACCCTGCTGGACAGAGTGCCAGGCAGAGGCATCAAGGGTTTGTTGCATGTAATTTTACTGATCTGGACCATAATTTGCCTGTCACATTCACTTTGTTTGCAGAGCTAACTGGAGCTGCAGAGCTGGCACTGCCAAAAAATCATGACATGGTTTGAGTCAGCCTTTGGAAATACCTTCCCTCTCACACTGGCTCACAGTACTCTTGAGACACCCACAGAGAGAAAGGAGGAGGTGCTGGGGACATGGGTTGCAATTTCAGATGTTGAAATGGTCTGGTTTTAGATCTGCACACAGTGTTCTGCATCCTGTGCCTCTTCCCAGATATAACACAATGCACCCTTTTTGTTTTGTTTATGACTCTTCCTACCCAGAGAAAACAAAACAAAAACCAAAGAGGGGAGCAGATGTTAGAAATTACTTGTCAATAAAAAAAAAACACCTTTGTCATTTTGATCTGTAGAAAAAGAGACAAGTGGTCTACTACCGGTGTTACAACGATTGGGTTTGGGCTTTTTCTTTTTCTTCTCCTTTTTTAACTCTTTCTTAGCTTGACAGCTGTTTTGGGCTTGTGACTTTCAGCCCTGCTATCTCGGAATGCTTGGGGGCAGTTGCAAAAGGCAGCCAGGAGGGGCTGATGTGTCAGTGTTGCAAGGTTTCAGTGGTGTGCCAAGGGCCTGCACCTCCACTGGAATGTACCCAGGGACCAATTCACTGGAAAGCAGCTGAAAAATCATGGTTACCAAGTTATACTTGGTTTTTCTGGGAGCTGCTATTTAAGCTTTCTCTTGAAGTCTTGGAGTAGTAATTCTTTTGGCTGTGGTCTAGCTTACACCAATGCTACTCTCTGGCATGAGTGGTAGTGTTTGTATGCAAAAGCGATATGAAAGTTGTCCTAAGAAAAGCAAAACCTAGAAGAAAAAGCCACAAGTCTTGTTTTATGCAAAAGAAAAGTCTAGATGTGAAGTGCAGTGTGAGCAGAGGAAAAACATTGAGTATTGCTAATTCTGGAAAGGTTAATCACTTCAGGCTTCTTAGTTATGCTAATTTCAGGAGTTTTCATCCTGATACCTTGAAGACGGGACTGTATTAAAGTCAATCTCTATTTGATGTAGCTCTTGAGCTTTTGTTTATACAGAACATCTGAAAACATAATGTGAACAATTCTGCCTTGGACAGTTACAACTGAAAAAAGGAAGAGGATGGGGGGTGCGGTGAACTGAACAGTGTGGAAAAGATAAGAGAACAGTGAAGGGTCATCCCCCAGGAGCAGTGCACGTAGCACAGGTATAATAAAACCTATGGTACAGTCAGTCATAGCATTCCCTGGAGAGCAGAGCCAGCCCTTGCCAGGGAGGTTTTCAGTTTGAGAGACTGGGTCAGCCTGGTGCATTATAAGCCACAGTGACCATGATCTGTGAGTGCCTTCATGTCAGACTCTGGGCTGTTTTATATCTTGTTCATAACCTTCCTGTTCCTTGATATGTAGCCAAGGTTGTGCTGCATGGCTGCTGCCACCCTGGGTAGCACAGATCTGGAAGAAGCCAATTTCTGTCTTGCTTGTAGTGACACCCATGTTTTACAACTCCTGTCACTAATGCAGATCCTGCTGCTGCCACTCCTCCCCTCCACCCTGCAGCCCCTGCCAAGGTACAGAGCGTGGAGGACTTTGTTCCTGAGGACAGCCTGGACCACAGCTTTCTGGAAGACCCAGCCCCACAGAATGACAAAGGGAAACCACAGGCCAAACACCGTGTGGATAGTGAAAGGTAAGAGAAGGAGGGTGGCACAGGGACACTCCTGGATGTGCAGCCTGGATAATGTGGTGCAGCCATTCAGTGATTCTGGACCACTTAGCTGCCCCAGAGGCTTGCTGGCTGTCCTATGGTCAGTCGTAGCATTCACTGTCTCCCATTTAGTGACAGTTTCCCTCCATTTAGTTTTCTCCTGGGAAGGAGAAAAAGCAGATTATCACCTTCCTGGTGTTGCTGTCTTGCTTTGTGTTCAGATTAAACCACTGGGCCCTTTGGATCAGGAAGGGATTTTTCTTCTGGCCGAACACACCGAACCATTTGAGATATTTTCCTTCTGGAGCATAGTGCACTTTGCAGGGATGTTATGTTTTGCTTAATGAATATTTTACTTCTGCAGAGGCACAAATTGTGGCCAAGCTCCTCTGTGAACTGGTAATGTCATTCCTGAGGCATTATAAAGGGGTTTAGGATTTGGTGGAGGACACTTGGGGACACTGCATAGCTCTGTGGGATTCTGGAAGGAAGGATGGAGGAAGTCATGCTCCTTTGGGACTGTCACTGCATGGTTGCCCGCAGAATCAAAAAAACCCTTAGGGGGGTGCCTTTCTTTTTCTCTGTGTGTAGTGTTTCTTCCCAGCATTTTCTCACTAAATTGGAGAGACGCAGATTTGATGCGTGATACGGAATGGGTTGGATATTCACATCCAGAGAGTAGTGACCTATGGCTCAACGTCCAGTTGAAGATGGGTGGTGTCCCTCAGGATCTGTACTGGGACATGGACTTCATCCATGACACAGGGGGATTGAGGGCACCCTCAGCAGGTTTATCAACAACACCAAGCTGAGTGGCGTGGGTGACACTCCTGAAGGGCGGGATGTCATCCAGAACCTGGAAAACACAAGAAGTGGCCTATGGGAACTACCTCATGAGGTTTGCCAAGGCCAAGCTCAACTTGTTGCACCTGGGTTGGGGCAACCTCTGGGATCAATCCAGGCTGGAGAGTGAAAGGATTGAGAGCAGCCCTGGGGAGAAGGACTTGGGGGTGCTGATGGGTGAGAGCTGGACCTGCCCCAGCCCTGAAACCGTGACCTGATCAGCCCGTGCCCTGAGCTGATCCCCATTGTGGGCAGCAGGGGAGAGGGAGTTTGGCCCTGCTCGGGTGAGACCCTCACCTGCAGAGTTCCCTCCAGCCCTGAGGGAGGATGTAGAGATGCTGTAGAGTCCAGAGCAGGCCGCAGAGATGCACCAAGAGCTGGAGGCCCTCCACTCTGGAGCCAGGCTGGGAGAGCTGGGGGTGTTCACCTGGAGAGGAGAAGGCTCTGGGGAGATGTTATTGCAGCCTTTCAGTATTTAAGGGAAGATGAGGACAGAGGTTTTAGCAGGGCCTATTGCAGTAGGACAAGAAATGGTGGTTTTAAACTAAAAGAGGGGAGATTCAGACCAGGTATAAGGAAGAAGTTTTTTACAAGGGTGGTGAGGCCCTGGCAAAGGTTGCCCAGAGAAGTGGTGGATGCCTCATCCCTGGAACCCAGTCTGGCTGTTAGGGGCTCTGAGCAACCTGATCCAGTTGAAAATGTCCCTGGTCAGTGCAGGGGGTTGGAACAAGCTGAGCTTTAAGGTCCCTTCCAACCCAAACCAGTCTGTGATTCTATAATTATCTCAAAATGGCAGATCTGCGCTTATGCCATAAGCTGGATATTCTTTTTTTTTTCTTTTTTCTTTTCCTGGCTTTGATGTTTTTTAACCAAAAAAAAAGGAAAGGGGATTGTGTATACTGAGCTATTCAGACAAGAGGATGTGCAGCGAGCTGTCTGAAAGTAGATTGTCTCTTAAGAGGTGGCCTAAGCATACTTTCAGGCTCTGTATCCCTTTGCTCAGAATATTCCTTGCTTGCTGCCTCTTGTCATCAACACTGGATTAACCAGGAGAGTAATTAAGCGCTGACACTGCTCATCTGTGAATGTGGTGGATTCTGCATCTCTTGACATCTTTGTCATGACCCAGTGTTCTCTACTTCAGCCACTTTAAATCAGTGCTGTGTGTGAGGCTCAGTGCCTGTGTAATGCAGGTCAGCCTGAATCATCATCCCTTGTGATGGCAGAACACGTGGATGATTTATTAAAAAAAAAAAAAAAAACAAACCCAAAAAAAAAAGTAGTGGTTGCTGGCAGCATGCTGGCCTACAAAGCATCTTGCTCATGGCTGTGGCAGGGCTGAGATATTTTTCTGGGTTTAACAAGGAATTGTCAGAAGAGCCAAGCATGACCTTCTTACGGACTGGATCCTGTGGTGCCCTCAGAGCTCTGGAGCTACAGTTCTACTGTGGGCGGTGGGCTGATCCTTCACAAAGGCTTCTCTGCTCCAGAGTGTCAGTCAGTGGAAGCAAATAAGTGTTAAACTGTATAAAAAGTCAAACATGTCGGACAGGGGTGTGAGAGCCCTGCTCCTTTATTTAGAGTTCATCCTTTGCTCACAGTGATACCCAGTGCAGTCACAACAGCTGTTTCTATGGGAGAAGACCTTGCAGCACATCCTTGCAAATTCACGTTCTCATTACTCCTCTGCAACCTGGCATCCGTGGCTTGCTCTGGTTTCTTCTATATATCACACAGTTTTCTCAGTGGTCTGGCAATTTCCATTCTGTTTCTTGCCAAACAGGGCCTACTAGAATAAGCCAGATGTGCAGAAATTCAGAGATGCAGATGTGGTTCTGAGCATCACCTGATTTAACTGTTTTCTTTCAGGATGCCAGTTACAGTCCCATGGTAGCCAGGAACAACATTCCAGTTCTGTAAGCACCATCCTCGATAGTCAGCTTCTGCTGCAGTGAGGAGGTGGTTGTAATTCCCACAAAATCTGCTGCAGAAATTTATCTCTGACCTAAAGAACACAGAACACAGACTGTGAAATCAGTCAAACCTTTGGGAGATTTTATTGGTTTTAAAAAATGGAATCCTGGAATCTGCCTTTCCCCTGTATCTGGGTGAGGAACAAGGCCTGAGATGTCCCAGCAAGATGCATTCAGGTCTCATGCTCACTTTGAAGCTGGTACCTGAGTATTGAGCTTACACAGCTCACCAGCATGCCTTGGTGTGCTGGAGCCAAGGGTAGATTCCAGAACTGAAGTGTCATTGAAGATGTGGCAGAAGAATGGGCCATGCTTTGAGAATTTCTGAAATTACTTCTCCTACCCAAATAAGAGGAATTGCCTTGGTGACTGTGAGCAGGAGTCCTGCAGGGAGCTCTGAGAATGCCTCAGTGTACTGAGGTTTCATGTGTGGAGCAGAGGTACATTCACAGGGTTGGAAGGCAGCTTGGGGGTCATCCAGTTCAACCTCCCCCTCATCCTGGGCCACTCAGAACTGGTTTCCCAGAACCGTTTCCAGATGGTCTTTGAATATCTCCATGGATGGAGAATCTACAGCCTCTCTGGCAACCCATGGCAGTACTCAGGCATGCTCTCAGTGGAAAAAGTGTTTCCTGATGTTCATGAGGAACCTCCTGAGTTACAGTCTCTGTCCCTTGCCTTTTGTCCTGGCACTGGGCAGCACTGAAAAGAGCCTGTTTCCATCTTCTTTATACCTCCTTCAGCTGTTTAAATACCTTTATAAGGTACCCCCAAGCTTTCTCCAAGCTAAGTAATCTTGGCTTTCATGTGGGAGAGTCCTTCCTCATGTGAGCAATGCTCCAGTCAGTTAATCATCCTCATGGCCCTTCACTGGATTCTCTCTCTCTCTGCTGTGCCCATGTCTCTCTTTACTGTGGGCACCCAGAGCTGGACACTGGACTCCAGCTGTGGCTCACCAGTGCAGAGCAAAGGGCAGGATCACCTCCCTGACCTGTTGGCAGTGCTTTGCTTCATGAAGACCAGGACACCATTGGCCTTTTTGGCACCTTGTTCAACTCTGCATGCCCGAGGCCTGCAGTGGAGTCCTGGGTTTTGTTCAATGGCATGTTGTGGTTCTCTGACTTGCAGTAGAGAACACCCAGAATCAGTTTCCTTACCAGTTAATTAGGAAGGTATTTCAATCTCCCAATTTGCTGTTGCAGAACTTAATTTGCTGCTCTTTAACCTGATGCCCTGAGCCAGCATGGATGTGAGTGCACCAGGGGACCTAATCTGGCTCCAAAGCATCTCGCCCTTGGCTCCTGCTGGGTCGGGCTGGCCTGAGTCCCTGGTGGGGCTGAAGGTGTCTGAAAGCCAGTTTATGCTTTACCTGATGGTGTTCCTGACCTTTCTTTTCTGCATCCTTGGACATTTATTGTAAACATGGATTAGATTTCTGTGTCCTTACATCTGAAGGGCTTTGAAGTGGTTCTTTGCTTTTATGGATCTGTTATGGATTCCGTGATGCCCAGCTGTGCTAGCCCAAGGCAAGGAAGCCAAGGTTCACAGCAGAAGACAAACATCTAGAACAGCCATGCAGGCTTATCCTGCAGCATGGGATTCCCTCAGCTTACCTGCTTTATTAGAGCTTGGGTTTTTTCTCTTTATTTAGCCCCAAAAAAGGAAGTGGCAAGAGCCCTTGAGCTCCCAGGGCTGAGGGAGCATGGCCCAGCCAGGTTTGAGGCTGTGAGCTCAGGTTGCAGCAGGGTTTGTTTCCTCCCCAGCAGCTGATCTGTGACACACCAGAGGCTCACAGAGGACACCCCAGGAGGCTCTGTGGTCACTAGCTCAGAGCAGACCTCAGTGAACAGCATCATTTTTGGGGAGTACCTGTACCTGCAGACACACTTGCTCGATGTTCATGCCAGCTTGGCAGTGCTTCAAGGGCTGGAGGAAGTGGTGCAATGTGCTTGGGTTTGTATGCTTTGCCTTCCCTCCAGCTGGAACCTCAGGACCACAAGCTGATCCTAGTTTTGCCTTGTCAGAGCCTGTTTATACTGCAGCAGTGATTTTCCTGATGTATATTCACTCCACTGCTCTGCTCTTACGCTGTCGCTCAGCGATCTGTGTTGGCTGGAGATGGAGGCAGGATTCTCACTGTGGAGGGATGTGACCCACTTTAGCGAGGGGATGTACACATGGGGGTGTGCACCCATTCAGACTGGGAAAGCTGGAATGGCTGCAGGTCTGTGTGGAGTGTGGAAGGACAGTGGCAGCAATCTCTTAAGAGCCCCTGTGCCTGATACAGCAGTGATGTGTTAAAGAAAGGCAGTGTGTCTAGTTCAGAATAATATCCTGCCATTTTTAGGATCCAGTTCCTTTTTCTTTTCAGTGCATTTCAAGAGGAAACCCTGCCAGTGCTTTGAAAACCTCAGGAATCACTTGTCGTTCCTCCAGCTTTGGGGGCTGCTTGGGCACCAGTTTTCCTCTCCTTTGTGTGGCTGGGCTGTGTGCCTCCATCTTGGCATGGTGTGAGAGCAGCAGTGTTAGTTAGATGAAGGGGCTCTTCAGCAGCCTCACCCTGCTCAGTAGGGCACTGAGAGCAGGTCCTGAGAGCAGAAGGATCCATGCCAAGAGCAGAGGGAGGGCTGATGCTGGCCCTGGTTTTAGCACTCCAGCCCAGACAAGCACTGGTTGTGATCACTGCGCTGTGCCAGGTGTCATTGGCATGGTGTCCCATTGTCACAAACAACTTCATTGTCTGTTGGCAGATGTATTAACTCTTTAAAACTATTGTCAGGCAGTACCCAGCCATGTGGAGGAGCCAGAGTGAGCAACTGCCATCATCCCCACTGTGTTTAAGGTATTTCTTATCTCACCAGCACACCATACTCCACTGTCTTCCAGTGCTTGTCCTGTGCTAGTGACTGGGAACACCACCTACTTCCAGTTAAAGGATTTTAGGCTTTTGTTTATGTCTCTACAATCTAATCTGTTCCAAGCTGTAATATATTTTTTATCTCTGTTTAAAAAGAAGGCTGTGCTTGTACAATCCAGGTGGTGTCATTTAAAGGGCAGAGACATGTGTGTGGAGTTACCAGGAAGGAGCTGGGTATCTCTTGCGGATGAAACAAATAGAACATGGAAAGATGATGGCAAAGGCTCATTAACTAAGCCTGGGGAAAATATCTATATTCCTGACATGAGCAAATCTTTCAGAAAGTGTTAAAATTGAGTCCTAGGAACATTGAGACAAGAATCCTCAATTTCAACTGCAAAGCGCTCTCAAGCTGCCTCTGAACACAGAACTGTGCTACATCCAGGGAGGCTGACAGACTCCCAGCTCTGGCAGTGTGTCCTTAGGTTAATTTAATTTGGGCAGTGTTAAAATTTGGCTGTGGTGTTTGTGTATCTGCCTGCTTCAGGGAGCACCACAGAAATAGAAATGATTCCAGGAAACCAATAGCTGCCAGTGAACTCCCATAGCAATGACAGTGTATGATCAGGTTTAATTACGAGATGTGGGGATGAAGACAGGCAGTTCCCTGACTGACTGATCCTTGCATGGTGGATGGAACTTCCGTGTTCAGATGGAGCTGTGGCCACAGGCTTCTCTGTACCTCTGAGGCTTGCTTTCTCCAGCCACTCATTTCCAGCTTGAGGGGCAGCAACTGCTCTGTGACACATCCTGCTGTGGCCCTTTTGGTGCAGGGCTCGTGCCACTGCTGCAGCCTGCAGGGACCAGGCCCAGCCTGAGCTGGGCAGTGGTAGGGGAAGGCTGGCAGTGCACAGAATCACAGAATCACCAACTGGTTTGTGTTGGAAGGTCCTTAAAGCCCATTCAGTTCCACTCCCTGCCATGGGTAGGGACACCTTCCACTATCCCAGGTTACTTCAAGCTCTGTCCAGCCTGGCCTTGGACACTTCCAGGAATCCAGGGGCAACCACAGCTTCTCTGGGCAACCTGTGCCAGGGCCTCAGCACCCTCACAGGGAATAATTCCTTCCTGATATCCTATCTAAACCTGCCCTCCTTCAGCTTAAAGCCATTCCCCTCATCCTGTCCCTCCTGGCCGTTGTTCACAGTCTCTTTCCAGCTCTGTTGGAGCCCCTTTAGGCACTGGAAGGAGTTCTAACATCTCCCCAGAGCCTTCTCTTCTTCAGGCTTAACTATCCCTGTTTTCAGCTGTCTCCAGAGCAGAGGTGCTCCAGTCCTTTAATCATCAGCTGCTCCAGGCTGGGGGCATGTCCCCTGAAGTTAGCTGTACAAGCCAGGCCAGTCTCAGTCTTTGTGCAGGGGGAGGCAGGTCTGTCCAGCACCTCCTGGGGTGCTGTGTCCTACCATTCTCTGTGTTGCAGTGATGGAGAGGTGCCTGGAGGGAACCCCATGGTGGCAGGTTTCCAAGACGACCTGGATCTGGATGACAAAATCCCCAGCAGACCAGTGCTGGCAGCAGAACGGGTGCCCAGCAAGAACATCACCCTCTCCAGTGAGGAGGAGGAAGAGGTGAAGGACTCTAAGGTCATCCTCATATCTGATGGAGACAAAAACACAGAGCAGGAAAAAAAAAGGTACAGAGCACAGACTGAAGTGTGGGGATGTGCTGGCAAACCTGGACCTCTCCTCTATCCTGCCACTGTCTGTGTGTGGCCTTCGGGAAGTCTCGGTGTCTCTGTCTGCCTGTTCTTCAGCTCTGAGCCAGGGGTGTAGTTACTGTAGCTGTATCTTCTGTGTGTGGGGTGTCTTGCCCCATGCCTTGGAGCACTGCACTCCTGTGCCACTGGGATGGTTCTACATGGGAATATCTCCCCGTTTTTCCTCAAATTTGAACAAGAGCCTGGAACTGAGAACCAGAGTGGCTGTTTGTGGTGGTGTGAGGGGAGAGAGGAGTCAAGTCTTGGGTGAAGGGAGTGGAGTCACTCAGCACTCCCTGTGCTGGGGAACAGTGAGCTGGGTCATGTTCTCCACATACCACATCCTGTGGGATGAGGGTTAGAGTTAGGGACACGAGGGTTATCCTCAGCCTGAGTGGTGTTTGACCCCACATCCCTATGGGATGCACTGCCTTTCCCAATGGGATGTACAATGCAGCCCTCAAGGCAAGCTCAGCTGTTAACTGTGCTTTGCTCCACAGAACAGGGGTGGACCAGTTCTGACAACTTGTTTCTTCTCAGGTCTTCCAGAAATTCTCTGAAACCCCAGAATGAAGCAATTTTGACCAAAGCAACTGACCTGAAGCCTCCTGACAGTTTAGCTCCCTGTTCTGGGTCTGAACGAAACAGCAGCAGCAAGGGCAACACAAGCCTGGCAGCTCCTGCTGCTGCCCCCCCAGCAGCAGTCCAGGCCTCAAAGGCCACTGCCCAGAGCAAAGGACTTGCTTCCAAGGAGAAAGTGGTCAAAGAGGAGAAGCCTGAGGAGTCTGACAGTGATCAAGAGGGACCAATAGCTACTCAGATGCTCTCATTTGTTATGGATGACCCAGACTTTGAAAGTGAGGATTCTGACAGCCAGAAGAAAAAAATGGTAAATAACAAGCCCATGTTGCTGTGAGCTGTGCCGAGCTGAGCTGGAGGGGTTGAGGCATTTCCCTGAGCAGAGCCTTCATCTGCTCTTCCCTACCTCAGCAGCAGCTGCAGCAAGGCAGGTGCTAAGCAAACTGCAGTGACTGATGTGAGCACAAACCCAGCAATGCTCTGAGTGTGGAAGCCACGTGGCAGCAAGAACCCCATAGAATCACAGATCCATAGAATACCCTGAGTTGGAAGGGACATAGAAGAATTGAGCCCAGCCCCTGTCCCTGCACAGACACCACAACAGTCCCACCCTGGCCATCCCTGGCAGTGCTGTCCAAAGGCCCCTGGAGCTCTGGCAGCCTCGGGGCCGTGCCCATTCCCTGGGGAGCCTGGGCAGTGCCCAGCACCCTCTGGGGGAAGAACCTTTCCCTGATCTCCAGCCTAGACCTTCCCTGACATGAGAGAAGGGCTGTTTACTCTCAGCCAGTCCAGCAGTGTGGGAGGTACAAAGTGCAAAGCTGCACATGAACTTTAATGTGCAGAAGGGTGTCTCTGCCTGAAAGAGTGAGCTCCTTGTAGTCAATCCAGCAATAAAAAGGCTATCACAAAATTTGCTTGGCAGAGCTTAAAGGGAAGAAGGAAGTCCTTCCCTTCTGCTTGGGAAGGACTTTCCAGGACAGCAGAGGTAGCTCTAAGGTCTGTGACATTCAGCACGTGCCAGCAGGTGTCTGCTAAAACAAATATGCCAGCAGTCCCCTCACACCTGGCCTGTATTACAGGTGGAGAAGACACTTCTGCCCCTCTTCACTGAACTGGTCGCAGAACTTGCAGCATGGCTTGAGATATCCCTGTTTTCAGTGACCTGTACTCACAACCTGCAGAGCAATCTCTAGAAACTGCTAGCAGTGATTTGGGATGGGCAGTGGCTATTCGGGGGTGTCCTGATGTCAGGTTCAGGGGGTTTCCCTCTGTTTGCATCATTCTGGAATCCTGTAGAAAGGGCTGTTGTCCCAGTTTCTTTGACCTTGCTCATGTGTCATGCTGTTTATTAAGTAATTTTCCATTCATTTTGCATCTTCACTTCCTGCTTTTCTTGACAGTAAAAGTATTTGGAGCAAGTTTCCATCTCTTGCATGTGCCAGCAAGAAGGGATTGATGAAGAAGCAGCAGTGTCAGGGAATGCCTTACCCAGGGAATGCATGACCCATAGCATATGAATGCTTTCCCACTGCAGGGTGTACTGGTCAGGCAAACCAGTACAGCCATCACCATTAGCAAGGTGGGGCCACTGCCTGACGAGCAGCACAGCGGGGCTGTGTTCCATCCGTGTGCAAGAATACAAGGAAAGGTTGGATAACAGATTCTGAAGAGGATCAGTTGGCAGCTATCAGAAAATCATTAAACTGAATTTCCATTCCCATCACACAGAGATGGAGGATTTTGGGGTAATTTCCAGGCTCTGCAGGATCCAGGGTTTTAGCCCACATTGAAGGGGTAGATTCGCCCTGGGAGCACATCCCTTTTGGCTCAATGAAGGGAATTATTCTGCATACACACTCTGCTTCCTCAGCCCTGCTGCCCCTGGCACCTGAGACCCTCAGAGCTGCATAGCAGAATGCATTTGTCACTCAGGGCTGGAGGGGAGTTTTCAGTTTATTAGACTGGATTTTCCTGGAACAGAGGTGGTTTCTCAGGGCAGGA
This sequence comes from Trochalopteron elliotii, assembly GCA_024734555.1. Lineage (NCBI taxonomy): Eukaryota > Metazoa > Chordata > Aves > Passeriformes > Leiothrichidae > Trochalopteron > Trochalopteron elliotii. The sequence goes on from JANPWX010000435.1 coordinate 352,660, forward strand.
GAAAGCTGATGCTGGTGAGCTAACAGAGTAGAAGATCTCATTTAATCCCTTTATATTGTGAATTTGATTTCAGTAGCCCCAGTGTGACGTTTTCAGAACACCCTTGCCAGTACCAGTGCAACTGAGGCATTTTACCAAGGCAAAAATTAGAGCTCATAAGATCCAGGACATTGATTTCCAGGCAATAACAGCTCCGTTCAGCTGCCATTTCCTTCCCTCCTCCCCACCTGCTGACATCTGACATTTTTGTGTGCAAAACGGTTAGAGATTTTGGTTGAAGCATTGTCAGTGTTGTCTGCCTTTGCGCGTCTCTAGGATGAATTCCCAGTGCGTGAAGATCTCTCTGAAATATCTGATGATGATACCTCGCTGGCAAAGCCACCCCAGCCTGTGAAATCAACAGTCCCCTCCTTTAAACTGAAAAATGACTCAGATCTCTTTGGCTTGGGTTTGGAAGAAGCTGGTCCCAAGGAGAGCAGCGAGGAAGGTAAAGCTCACACCTTATTTCCACTCTTGTTGCTTTTGTGTGTCAGGCGTCTGTTTTTTCCAAAGTCTTTCTAGGGTGTCAGCAAACCAATTTACACTAAATAAAATACCCTCTAACTTCATGCAGTGCCCTGTGAGTCTGTATGTAATCTGGTTTAACACAGCATAAATAGCTTTTAAGTTTTTCCCCATGAGGAGAAGAACTTGGCTTGTCCCTGGCACCAGCCATGGGTTATTTTTGTCCCAGCTGCAAGCAGAAGCACATCTTTCACAAGCTGCTGCTGTGTAAGCCTTCCTGCTTAGCCCTGTGTGCTTGGGAAGTGGTGTTCAGCATTGCATTGCAGTGTCCACCCCCTCCAGAATTTGGATCAACTTGAACAAAATGCTGTAACACACCCTGCCAATTTCCGCTTCTGTGTTTGTGAAAGATGGGGTGGGATCCTAATCACAACCTAAGCATTCCTCAGGCTTTATTTTTTGCCTCCTATTCCCTGAGGGAACAAATCCTACTCATGCAGATAATTCCTGCTGTCTAGGCATTACTGCAAAGCAACTTCCTATAGACCTGCCCCAATGTCAGCGTGAAAGATGGGAAGTTAAGGATTTAAGGAAGGAAAAAAGCTGTAAGCAGCACCAGAGAGAGCTCATTGAATAGCTGTTCCAAAAGTGTGAGGAAGGTGTCACAGGCTGCCATGGTTCCCTCAGCTTGTCACTCTGAGCTGCTGAACAGCAGAGCTTGAAATAGCTGTAAGTGCATCTGCAAAGGCCCAGGTCAATAATTTAACTTCAGTTTAGATTCTTAAATAATTAAACGTGGGTTCCTCCTATCTCCACTTTTGGTGATAAATATAAAACTATCTCTCAGTTGTCAGTGATTGGAGCTTGACTGGCAGTTAGGCTTCTCAATGGCTGCATTTACACATCAGCTGAGGAAAAAGGCACGTGTAGGTAAGAGCAACAGTCAAACAGCACATGTGAAAAGTGGTGCTGTCATGAAGTCTCTTGTGAAGCAGCCAAGCGGGTACTCCCCTGTTCAAGGAGGTTTTGTGCAAAGGCAGTGGACACTCAGTAGCCAAGTCATCAGCCATAGTTATGCGAGACTCCTGTGACAGGGATGGACTCTGGGACTCATTTTGATAGTGTGAAAGTATTCACCCATGTAGAGCAGGGCTGCAGCAGGAATGCTTTTTGGGGATGTAATTTCCATACACAGTGTGAGCAGCATTGAGTGTTGGCCTGCCAGGGTGTCCCATATGCTGATACCATGTCCTCAGTCGTCCTCAGAGAAGATGTCTGGGAGGATTTCCATCAGAGGGGAGCTGTTCCCAGGAGCTCTTCAGTTCTGGAAATAACAATCCAGTCCCAAATGTGGCCTTTGGACCCGTTTGTAGAGCTAGTCTCTAGTTGTGTTTCTTAGTAGCTGTGACACAGTGTTGATCACACAAATCATATTATGCTTGTAATTAAACAAGACAGATATGGTTGAGTCAGGGTGTGAGTGCTGGGGCCTGTGTTGGTTCCCAAAGGGGCACAGTTTGGCCTGGGGTCCTGGCCTTGTCTTTGCCCGTGGATGCCCAGGAATGGAGCATTTTGTTCTCAGAAATGGGGCCAGGGCAGAATTGCAGCTCTTAAAATTTAAATTGATTAAACACATTTTTTTTTTTTTATTTATTTCAACAGATAAACAAGCTTCTAAGGAGAAGAAGAAGAAGAAAAAGAAAAGCAAAGAGGTACTGTTTAATTCCTCAGATCTAGCGTGTTACCCACCTGCCAAGAACAGAGGTGGCCTTCCATGGTGTCCTCCTGGGACTTGGTGGACTCCCTTCCATGCTCACATCCTGCAACTCTGATCTGTGCCTCCTAGGCTCTGCAGACCACTGAACTTCAAAGTGAGCTTGTAGAGCAGTTGAATTTTGAAAATGGAGTGTGTGAGTTTGTAAAATACAGGATGAGGCAGAGCAGTGCCTCTTTGCTGGACTGTGTGTTCATAGCACCACAGTTTTTCAAGCAGAGGGGTGCCAACAACAGACACCTCAGGGATAGTGAGGAAAGTCTTCAGGAAGCTTTGTCTGTGCCATTTAAGCCTGTCCATACCACGGTATTGTTGGGCACAAACTGTCTGACAGACCAGTGCCCTGTATAACCCAAATGGTCTGTCTGCTTTTCTGTCCAAACTCGTGGAAGGGTCTTTGGTGCTTCAACCTGAGTAAGATTTGTGATCCAGTTGAAGACATCCCTGCCCATGGCATGGGGGTTGGACTAGGAGCTTTCCAGCCCAAACCATTCTTCAGAGCCAGGTGTCAGGGCAGTACATCCTGGGTCACTGGCACACTCAGAGCATTTGCTAATAAAAATATTCTCATTTTGCAGGAAGAGGACAAGTCAGTGAAAAAGAAGAGCAAACACAAGAAGAGCAAAGAGAAGGAGGAGAGCAAAGAGGAGAAAGAGAAAAAGAAAAAGAAAAAGAAGAGCAAGGAGAAAAGCAGCGAGATAGATGAACTTGAGGCTTTTCTTGGCGGAGGAGGAGCCAGCATGAGCAAACCACGGGGCGGGGGGGACTACGAGGAGCTGTAGTTTGGCTGCGAGTGGACTCTGCACCATGACTGTCTCCATCTTCTCTGACCAGTCACCCCAGGACAGGCACAGATGTGTAAAGCTTTAGCCCTTTGCTGTATAGTCTCTCAAACCAGAGTGAGCAAAACAAAAGCTTTACGTCTGTGTGTGCTGCTCTGGTGCATCGTTACACAAAGAAAACCTAGCTGAGATGTACGTGAGCCAGGGGAAGGTTCAGGGCATGGCTCCCAGGCCTGCTGTCAGGCTGTCAGTTTTTCTCCTTTCCAGTGATGCCCCATCAGGTCACTGGTAGGCTGTGGGGTGAGGGGACCTGCTTCCTGCTCTGTCCCTGCTGCATTCCACTCCTGCACACCTGAAATTCCTGTCTTGTTAAGAGGAGTGCAACAAAACATGCCGCATGAATGCATCGTGCTCGACTGTCTCAAGTCTTCTTATCCTTCCTATTTTTTAAGGAGAAAGGTGATATTGGCCATTGCTTCACCCAGCAGTTGATGAGCTTTAAGTCAATCAGATCATGCTATGGTATAGCTCTCTTAAAGCAGCAGGCACAGGGATAGTGTGGGAGAGAGTGTGTGATTGTTGAAGTCCTTTGAACGGGACCTTTCTGCACAGCAGCTTAATTAGCCCTCACTGGTGCTGCTGTTGGAATTCATGAAGCCCATTGATTTCCGTGGCCCCAGTGTCTCAGACACTAACGTGTAAGCTGCTATGCAGTTTGGGAAAACAATGAAAAGTGCAAAGCAACCTGAAAGAGAGAGAAAAATCAGTGCTTTTCTGCATTTCCCACCCTTGAATTTCCATATTCCAGAATCCCCTGCTGCTGGGACCTCTCAGGGACATGACTCCATGTGGAAATGAAGATATCCAGAGCTTCAGAACTGGCAACAGGGCAGTGTTGGTATGGCAAGGCATTTGTTTCTCGGGCACTTTTCAGTCAGGCTGTAAACCCCGTCTGCTGCTCTGTGCCAAGATGGACCAGCACTGCAGCTCAGCAGCGTCCGTCCTGCTCCAGCTTCTGTCCATCCTGCAGCCAGCCAGTGTGCTGCCTTTCCTGCCCCAAGCAGAGAGCCTGCTCTGTCCCATGAGTTTGGGAAGACTTTTAGTTTTTGCTTTGAACTTAAACCCGTGGATTAGTGCCTGCTCAGCAGCCGTTGGATGGGCATTACAGCCACCCCTTGGCACTCACCTGTGTCTGTGAGCAGCCCCTGTGTTTGATGGAGCTGGTCAGTTCTCTGTGCCCCTCCTGGTTTGGGTCTGGGGTCCCTTGCTCAGCTCAGACGGTAAAGCTTCCTCCAGTTTCTGCGCAATACATTCCCCTCTTGCTTGTAAGTTGATTTGAGGTTTGGTTTTGTTCTCCCTCACCCCTTTCTGTTGTAAAATGTCAGCCATGAAATCCAAACTGGAGTTTCCTTCTGCATCCGTATAAAGCAATGTGTTCTTTTGATCCATTAACTACTCCAGAGCTGTCTTGACCAGCAGGCGTTTCCTGCTCCATTTTTCTTTTTCTTGTGCCCAAAATGCACTTGTAACCATTTCCCTATAAAACAAACTGGTTTTTTGCTGCATGAGCAGTATGTTGTTCAGGTCTGTCTGCCATTACCCCTTGCCTCCTCCCAGCATTCCACGTGGCACTGTAGGGGAATTGCATGGGACAGTTCAAACTTTCCACATCCGGGGAGGAAAAGGAAGATTGAGATGGGACCAGTTTGCAGCCCTTTTGGGCAAAGGCAGGTGGGAGCTCGAGCCTTAGCTGCCGCGGTCCCGAAAGTGCTTCTGTTCCATCAGGATTTTGGGTCATGTTCCATTTTTGCATTGAAAAACCCTGGTACAGTCCATTCTGACTATAAAGCTCTGTTGTACACTTGTCTCTGCACATCTTCTTCTACCCCAGAGTCCCTGTGCCTGGGGCTCGGGAGCTGCGTGTCCCTCCTTGTGCTGCTGTGTTCCCACACCTCGCAGGATGGGGCGCTGAATGAAAAACCATTCCAAAAAAGAGCTGAACATAAAAACCCTGAGTTCTTTCCCCAAAACTGACGTCTGCCCTGAGAGAGCTGTTGCTTCCCACAGCATAGAGGGTGCAGGGGTTCTGGTCAGGTGTGGGTACGGGGGGCTGCACTGGTCCCTGCTGACACCACTGCTGGCCTCAGTGCGTCTGGCTCTTGTGCCAGGTTTGCTGCTGTAGGAGCCTCCACGTTCTCTGCAGCTTGTCAGCACAAGGAGCTGAGGCAAAAACAAGCAAAGATGAGTCATTCTGCTCCAAAATACTCCTGTAGAAGAGAAAAGCAGATGCACCAGCTGGCTCTACTTACACTCAGGCCCCAGGAGGGTGTGTGGCATGGTTTGGCTTCTGCAGCAAGGCCAGAGAAATCCCACCTTGTGGGTAAAGTGGGAGCGTGGAAGGGAAGAGCAGCAAATAGGCCCTTTATAATACACACAGAATCCCAGACTGATTTAGATTGGAGGGGACCTTAAAGCTCATCTTGCAGCCTCCTGCCATGAGCAGGGACACCTTCTTCCATTTGAACTGGTTTGGGCTACAGCGTCAGCTGTGATCCTGGGCCAGAAAGCATGAGGGAGGGGAGGAGGAAATAGGCTTGTTTGAACTAGGCTTTCCCATGCCATCCTTTCAAAGAAGCTAAATATAAAAAGTATGTACGTGCCTGTCATTATGGGGAAGCTTGTGCAGGATCACAGTGATATAAATAGTTACTGCAAGCATTGCTGCAGGTACCAGGGTATTTGCTTTTGGTTTTATCAGTCATCCAAAAAAAAAAAAAAAAAAATCAAGAGCTTAAGGCTAAGGAGCTGCAGTTTCTTGGAACTAGTGCTGGCCAGAGCTGCAGGGGCTGGGTTTGGAGCAGTAGGAGGGAAAATTGCAGATTTATCACTGCATTTTGGCTGGGGCTGATTACCCAACACAGCATAGGGAGCTCATCCATCAGGAACAGCGTAGTGCCTGCTTCCCTGGCTGCCTGGGATCTCCAGGGCCACCAAAGTGTCTTGCCTTCCACTGTTCCAGCTTGGAGCCAGAGCACTCAGGATAAGCCAGAAGAGAAGAGCCCCTGCTCTGACTCACTGTCCTCCCAGCCAGGATGGCCCAGATGCTGTCCCATTCTCTGCAGGTGTTTATTTGGGGAGTACTCCTTTCCATACCCATCCCTGGAGTGGGACAACCCAGCGTTACAGTTCACAGCTGTTGTCACTCGGCAGCTCCCAGCTGTGACAATGCGGCTGCTGTGAGGGGCTGTGAGGGACTGTGGGTGCTGTGAGGGGACAGTGGGTGCTGTGAGAGGAGAGTGGGTGCTGTGAGGGGAGAGTGGGTGCTGTGAGGAGAGAGTGAGTGCTATGAGGGGCTGTGGGTGCTGTGAGAGGAGAGTGGGTGCTGTGAGGGGCTGTGTGTGCAGTCAGACTCTGGTACTGACACTGACCTGAGCTCGGCAGGCTCCACCCTGCCTTGACAGCCTCGTGGCTCCTGGGCTGGGACCCAGTTTTGGGGAGACCTTCCAGCTGCCTTGCACCTATGGCATGAAGCTGCCCACCTCCTCTGTTCTGTGCCTGCTGCCCCCAGGATTTCTCCTGTGTGCACAGCATTGCCCTCCTGATGGCCCAGGTCTCCTTGGCACAAGTGGCTGGCCCAGCCTGCTGAAAAAGTTCTTACTTAACCTTGGCCTGTCCTAGTGGTTGTCACAAAACTCCTCCCTGCGGGAGATCCAAGCTGCTGAGCCACGTGCCCCAGCCCTGCAGAGCCTGTGCCAAAGAGACCATGGCTGATACCTGGCCTGTGGCTGCTTCCTGTCAAACCCTGGGTAGGGAACCAGCACCAGGACAAGCAGATAGGTCCCTGCAGTTCCTGCCACCCCCACTCCAGCTGTTTCCCTGCCCATAGCAAGTGGTTGAAACCAGCTGATCTTTAAGGACCCTTCCAACCCACACCACTCCATGATTTTATGATCCCTGTGGAAAGCTCTGGTGCTCAGGAGCTGTCTGATCACTGCCATCCAGATTTATTCCTGGACAGTTTATGCTGATTTGTTACTTTGCCAGGGTACTTGTTTATGTGCTGCTCCCTCTTCACAGCCCTTTACCAATGGGGCTCTCTCCCTGCTCCACCACTGTCCTGCTGGCCAGGCCATTACCTGGCTGTGCCATTCTTGGCACCAGTTCCCCTCAGAGTTCATCTCTCTGTAGTCGTGCCAGTCCACAGGAGGTCATGTTCTTAATGATTCCCATATAATCCCTCTCCTGCTGACCCTGGGATGGGCTGGCCTTTTCCACAGCTATAGCCTGTGTCACCAGGGCACCCAGCCTTCTTCCTTTCCCGTGGTCAATGACAAGGGCCACATGCAAGCAATGCTCTGTTGATGCCCTTTGAGGGATGCAGCTTCGCCCTATTTCTGTTGCTCCCATAAAGTCATGACAAGTCTTTCCCTGGCTTGCCAAGGCCCAGGGTGGGAATTTGCTTCCTTCCTTCCAGCAGTGAACATGAAAAGGTCATTGGAACTTGAATTTTAACAGGACACAAAAATAATGTGTAAAGCTATGAGTGCTCTTGGAGGCTTTGGGGAGCAACATGGCTGCCCCCAACCCTGGCACAGGATGAACCTGGGCAGGGCCTGGGCTGGGGGCATGATGGATTTGCTGCCTGCAATGTCCCTGCATCCAAGGGTCCAGCTGCTTGGAGAGCCCATGGTGCTCCCCTGTCCTTTGGGATTCCCCAGAGCAGCCAGATGAATGATGGTGGGGAAATCCTGCAGTAGGATAGGTTTAGGGACTGGGGCTGTAGCCTAGCAACAGCCTCAATCATGGCATAATATAATTAATGTAGCTCTGGCTCAGTCTGCTGCATGAAGATACCAGGACAAGTAGCTGAGCCTTTTTAACTGATGAGTTTGCCTCCAAAACCAACCTGCAGTGTCTCAGGTATGTCTGGCATGTGTTCCTGGCCCAAGGGTGCTCCATGGTGAGTATCCAGGCTTCCTCTCCCAACCCCGTGGCAGGGTGGTTGCTGAGCAGAGGGAATTATCCTCTGGTATCTTCAGTGAGCCATTGTGGGTGATCCCGTGGGCTCAGGCAGACCCCAGTGGGGTGAGGTGTGGCCAGGTCAGCTAAACTGGGGACTCAGGCAGCCTGTGGGGAACAGGGCTCCATTCCAGATTAAAGCAGGAGTGTCTGCATGCACGTGTGCTCTGCTTGGAGCTGCACGGGGATACTGCCATGGGGCAGCCAGCCTGAGAACCCCTAAAACTCCTGGTTACCCCCAGGTTGTTGACAGGCTCTGCCTTAGGGGAGGAGTGGTGCAGCTCTCCATCGCCACAGAGGGGAGATGGGAGATGGGAAGCGGATGGGGGTGCTGTGCCTCCTGGTGGCAGAGGACACCTGTGGGATGTCAGTCCTGCCTCTCTCTCCATGCTCCGGGATGGCACGGAGAGCACTCCCAGTGCCTGAGGGTTGGCCTGGGCAGCAGCCACGGCTGCAGCCCGAGCTGATGTCTGCAGGCTGGCTGCAGGAGGGAGCCAGCCAGCTGGGGAAAGAGCAGCCTCTTCCCTGCAGCTGCCAGGAGACACACCCCTCCCTGTGTCTTTGGCAGGCAGCAGCTCCGTGGCGAGTGTGAGGTGATGGGTTCCCACCTGTTGGGGCCCATCACCAATGTCTGGGCACCCCTGCAGCTGTGGAAGGTCCCGAGTGACCAGGCTGCTGTGTGGCAGCACTGAGGGGGGCTGGAGGGAGGCTCAGCACCTTGCCCAGTGCACTGGTGGCAGGGCAACACTGAGATCCCTTGCCACAGCCACCATGGGGCACAAGGGTATCTGAAACAGAGCTTGCCTGTGGGCCTGTTGTGTAGTCAGCAGATGGATGCCCTGAGCCTCACCTCTAGACTGCTTTCCTGCCAGCCTTTGGGGACTTCCCAAGGAACCCCAACAGGAATGTGGGGTTACAGCTCTCTGTGCAGGCAGGGACTTCTCAGTAGCTGCTCAAAAGTCTTCACCTCACCCTTGGGTGCCACCAAGCCCAAGGGGCCTGCAGAGCAAGGTGGCAGCAGTGCCTTGTTTCTCCTTCGGCTCAGAGCTGGAGGCAGGGAGAGGATGAGAGGGAGAGAGGAAAGAAGCTGGAAGGAGAGACCCTCCTGCCTCCAGCCAAGCATCACACTGATGCCAGCCAGCTTGGGAAAAGGAGAGCATCACCCAGACAGGAGCTGCAGCGTGCCAGCGAGCATCTCATCCCATTCCAGCTCTGCCTCTCCCAGCTGTGGGATCCCCATGTTACCTTGGAAACAGAGGATTTCACGGCAGTTTGCAGTGGTGCTGCCTGCCGTGGGGACAGAGGCCCGTGTCCAAAGCACTGCCCTGCCTTCCCTGTGCCCCCAGCTCTGCCTGTGCTGCTCCCTTCCTCAGCCCTTCCCCAGGAGCAGGGGTGGGACAGCTGCCAGACCCCTTTTCTGCTCCTGCAGTGGGTGCTCTGTGCCCACCTTGTGCCCCCTGCTGTGGCTGCCCACACAGGGAGGATGGAGAACAGAGAGCCTGGGAGAAAGAGAAGGTATCAAATGATCAAATATTCATCCCTGCTGTGAATTGAGCAGCATGGGAGGGAGTGGGGCAGCCCCAACACTTCCCAGAGTCACCCACATCACACACACGATTCCCAGCACGGTGAGGTACTGAGTGCCAGTCACCCCCGTTTCCCACAGGGTGGGCATAGGTGGGTGCCACAGCCCCCCATCCCCATTTTGGGGTGCCCCGCACCGTTCCCCCAGTACCGGAGCGCTCACCACCGCTTGGGTAGCTGTAGCACCCGGCGGGGGGACCCAGCACCCACCTCCTGCCCACAGGCCTGGCCAGCCCCAGCTGCAGCCTCATCCCATGGAATCACATCCTACTGGGAGCACGGCACGGACCCAGCATCACCTCCCGGTACTGCAGGTGGCACCGTGACCCGTTCCGTGCTGCGTTTGGGAAGGCGAGCGAGAGCCAGGAGCCGCCTCACCGGAGGCTCACGCTCGACTCGAGGCGCGCCCCAGCCCGTTCCTGGCGTAGCCGTCACCCCGCGGGTGCAATCGCCCTGTCACCGGCTCCGTCTCGCAGGCGGCCCCGGGAACAGGCTGGTGGTGCCAGCGCCGTGCTGTCTCTTCGCATCGCGGGCCCCGTGCTGGGCTGCGCAGCCTGTCCCTCACTCCGCTGTGCCATCGGGGCCACCCGGCCCTTCCCCAGCACATCCAGCTTGGCAACCGCCGTGCCGGGGACAGCTGTGGGCAGTGGGCTTCTGCCCCCTCGGCAGGCAGCACCACTGCAAGCTGCCGTGAAAACCTCTGTTTCCACGGTAACGTGGGGATCCCACCGCTGGGAGAGACAGAGTCCCGAACTGCCGGCGGGGTCTGACACGTCCCACCCCAATCCCAGGCAGGCCCGGGCACCCGCGGGCAGGAGCAGCCCGCTCTGTCCCTTGGGCTGGCAAGGGCATCCCTGCGAGGACAGCTTGGCTCCCGGCATCCCAGGCCGGGCATTTTGGGGACCTGTTGGCTGCTTGGCATCTGCCAGCCGGTCACGTCCCGCTGGGCAGATCTCAGAGCGCAGCGGGACTGGGCGGGCTGCCCCGCCCGTCAGGGAGGATGTGCCATCTCACCGTTCCTCAGTAACGCGCCCGGCACAGGGCAGAGGTGGAAACTGGGGGGGTTTGTGTTTAACGTCCTTCCAGGTGTTTTTCCAATACCAATTTTTCCAATTGCTTTCGGAGTTTCTCTGAGGAATCTCTTTTTGCTCTCTCAGAGTGGGCCATGTTGGCTTCCCCTGGCATCACACCAGTCCCCCTGTCCCACTGCCAGACTGGGGCTGCCAGAGGGTTGCAGGATCTTACAAAATTTAGACAAGCAATATATTCAAATGAGACTTATTTTATAAAGCAGGTAAAGCAACTAAAGCTCCACAAACATTTGAATACGGGTTTATGATGTCAAATGGAATTGTTACTGCCTGACTGACTTGAGAATTCCCAAGATTTTAGGACAGCTAACCCAGAATCTGCAATCCCAATAAGGCAAGGACTCTCAGCTGCAAGGAACTCCTTTGGGCAGTGTCCCAACCAATGGGCAGAATTTCTGATGGCAGTCCACTGACCCACAGCGGGCCTTGTGGTCAGGTCATGTAATCACAAACTGGTTTTGGAAAGGATATTAAAGCTAATTTTATTCCAACCCCTGCCATGGGCAGGGACACCTTCCACTATCCCAGGGTGCTCCAAGCCCTGTCCAACCTGGCCTTGGACACTGCCAGGGATCCAGGGGCAGCCACAGCTTCTCTGGGCACCCTGTGCCAGGGCCTTCCTACCCTCCCAGGGAACAATTCCTGCCCAATATCCCATCTATCCCTGCCCTCTGGCAGTGGGAAGCCATTCCCTGGGTCCTGTCCCTCTCCAGCTCTCCTGGAGCCCCTTTAGGCCCTGGAAGGGGCTCTGAGGTCTCCCCAAAGCCTTCTCCAGGCTGGACAACCCCAGCTCTCCCAGTCTGGCTCCAGAGCAGGGGGGCTCCAGCCCTTTGTTGTGTCAGCCCCCCTGGCTGGGGTCTGACCCTCTGTCCCTCCACAGCTGTCACACAGAGGTGAAAGATCAACCTGCCAAGGGACAGTTGGTGCCATGGCTGGCCTTAGTGTTGGGAGGACCTTCATGCCTGCTGGGCCAGCAACTGCTGCCACAGGCATCCTGGAGAAAACCCTTATTCTGGACTCCTCCCCTCGCTGCCCACCTGCTCCTGCCCATACCTGCCTCCTGGTGAGCCTCTGGCTCTCCTGGCAATGTTTTGCAAGGGCCCAGAAAGGTCTTTCTAATGCTTCAAAACTGCTCCGTGCTGGCCCAGTCAGAGCTGTGCTCCCCTACTTATGTCGCTGTGGTCCCCACCAATCTCCCCTGTCCCTGACCTCATCGCTCTGCCTCCACAAGTCCCAGTTCCCCGTGTGACATGGGGCAGGGCCAGGGGAACTCCAGCAAGTTTTGGGACTGGCTTCTTCCACCACGCCTGGGCCCACCAGGGTCAGCATCCCCAGGGCAGGCGTGGGGGGCTCCTGTGTTGGGTGGCCCATTCCTGCTGTGAGCTGCACCAAGGGACACAATGGGGCTGGATCAGGGGATCCAATATCCTGTGTCCAGGTTAGTGTCAAATCTCACAACAAGCTCTCAGTGTGGCCTCAATTAACTGTTCTTTGGGAGGGCTGGGGGGGG
>JANPWX010000436.1:3633-20393 GCA_024734555.1 Trochalopteron elliotii
GGGTCTTCTGTTAATGGGCAGCTGCTAAAACCAGGTGGGGCAGTGTTCTTTATCTCTTCCATGACCCATCCTCCCTCCAGGGGAATATCTTCTGTTAATGGGCCACTGAGTCTCACTGCATGACTGATAAAATTACATCATCCCATTGTGACATGCTCCACCCAGTGGGAGTGTTGGAGTATAAATCCTCCTGGGCCAAATCCACACAGGCCCAGGAGTGCCCAGAAATGTGAGGATTGAATTAGAACCTTCAGAAAAACTAAAAGACATAAATCCACACAGACATGAGGTAGAAATGCAGGTTTAGTTTTAAAGAAATAGAGGATTTTTAAGTTCCTCAGTAAATAAGACACCGAATCAGTTAGCAAGAAAAAGCCTTAAAGCCTAGTTTATAGTTCAGTAGCACTGCCTTTTGCAAAGTGAGTTCAATTCTAGTCATAACAAAAACAATGTAACCTTCCTAAACATTCTTAGTGTCCTGGGTTGTAGTGTAAGATATGCACAAAGTATACTATCACCATCTTCATGAACTGTTGAAACCAATGGCTGAAGCAGTGTTTTTCCAGGTTCCCCCTCCCTCTTCTGTTAATGGCTCTTCTGTTAATGGCGCATAGATAACTCCCTCCGGGAGTTATTTCTTTTTAATGGGCTATCAAGGACCCCCTGTATGACTCATTATCCCACTGTGAGATGCTCCGCCAGGGGGAGGAGCCAAGCATTCTCACCTGCATATAATCTGGGATTTGGGACAATACGGGGGGCCTTACCCACTGGATTCCCAGAGGATCAGAGCTACCAGACCTTTCTACAGGATCACTGCTTCCATCATCCCACTCAGGTTGTATTCTGACTCTGACAGTGGTCTTTTGTATTATTGCATTTGTTTTATTTTACCCTTTTTTTCTTCTTCCTATTAAATTGTATTTCTGACTTGGAGCCTCTCACTCGTTTTGCTTTCAAACCGCTACACTTAGATAGAACAGACAGAGCTATATGCACAGAATTTGTGTAAGAAATTACAAATATTGTGGCACATCACTCTTAGCTTAGGATAGGCCCAACAAGGCAATACTGGACTTGTGTTTCTACCCGATTGGCCAAAAACAGAATAAAATGCACTACTTTGAGAATGCTGGGAGGCTCACGAAACATCACCAATGCCGCTGTTGTTGCTACTGCCGCCACTGCTACTGATAAGACACTCACGGGACACAGACCACGGGTGCTGTCACTGCTGCTGTTGATGCTTCTGCTTGAGACTTAGAAACTTTGTTAGAAGGCTTCCTGCATACTGCTGCGAACTCAAATAACTTTGCCTTCATGAGACTGATTTAACACTGCAATAAAGGACTTGGCTTTTACAACTACCCAGCTTTCAGTCTTCACTGAAGACGCCCAAACCTCTCGGCATCAGGGGAGGAGCCCAGCATTCGTACCTGGATATAATCTGAGATTCAGAACACCAGAGCAGCCTGTTTCCACTGCATTCCCAGAGGAAGACCAGAGCCATCTGTCAGAGTCTGTCCAAGGATGTGATATGCCTCACGACTGTCTGCAATGATTGAGGACTGAGACCCCAGACTCTGAAAGGAGCCCCTGGCCTGGCTGAGGTGGAACGTTTGCCAAGTCTCAGAGGACTGCTATGCATCTCCATGAGAACGGAGTGCAAGAACAATGGAACTGGTCACAGTGGACTGAGCCCAGGCTGCTTGTCCAAACTGGTCTGTCCATATCAGAGGTACGGTTTGCAGCTTGTTACTGAGCACCCAACCTCAACACAGGTGGTTCCCACTTTGGCTCCGTGTCCCTCGCTTTGGTTCCTGCCTTGACCAACCTATAAAAGCTCTGGAGACCCTGCACACTTTTGTGTACACCCCACTGGAGAACTTTGCGTCTACAGGCATCTCTACGCCTCGAGGACTCGTCCCTCCACGTTAGTACCTATAATCCCCTTCCTCTCTTTCTCTGTCTTTCTTACTATTCTTAATTTCTCTCCCCACTATCACATTTGTTGGCACTAAATAAAGGTGCATTTGTGATTGAGCAAACTGAGTTGTCCCCTGCTGTGTCTTTTGTGCTCTGAGATCCTTAAAACGAACCATCACGAACCCCGCTTGCAGTGGTGGATCGTGACACCATCTCCCCACCATTGGACATTCAGAGGAAAACTGCACCCTTCTACAGGATGATTGCTTCAACAGAACCACATCTGTCACTTCAGGAAGATTTAATTGGCCTGCTACCAACACCCTGACCAACAGGGTGTCAGGTTGTAGTCTGACCCAGACAATGTTTTCTTTTTCTTTGCTTGCTTTTCTGTACTACTACATTTTTATTTTTAATAATCCTAGTAAAGACTGTGTTATTCCTATTCCCATATCTTTGCTGAAAGCCCCTTAATTTTAAAATTATAATAATTCGGAAAGAGGGGTTTTACATTCTCCATTCCAAGGGAAACTCTGGCTTTCCCTGGCAGACACCTGTCTTTCCAAACCAAGACACACACACACAGACACATACACTGACACACACAGACATACAGACACACAGACATACAGACACACAGACACAGGGACACTTACAGACTCAGCCACACAACCTGCCCTGGACAAGGTGCTGCCTTCACCATCACCCACATCCTCCCAGCAGAACTCTCCAATCCACAAGTGCAGACAGCCAGGGGCATTCCTGGCTCCCTGGAGCACTGGCACAGCCCCTGTGCCCATCCAACAGCCCTGCCTGCATCCTGCACCCTCTGCCCAGCCCCACGCCTGCCCTGCTCGCTGCCTGGCCCAGCCTGCTGCTCCCAGCACCCGCAGGCAGCGCTCACACGCTCCCCCCATGGGCACCCCACACTCCCCAGACACACTCCCCCCACGCCCGGCACGGCCACACGGGCTCTGAGCTGTGCTCCTGCTCCAGCTGCCAGAGCAGCCCCTCCCTGGCCCCACTCACGCCTCTTGCCAGGAGCTGCTCCTGGCACACTCAGGGGGCCCAGCCAAGTGCAGGGCCAAAATCCACCTTGTCCCTGCCCACAGCTGTGCCTGGGGCATCCTGGTGGCCCATCAGGAGACACTGGAGACTTTGGGAGCCCACTCGGAGAGGGGCCCTCCGTGATCTGCTGCTCGTTAGCACAGAGGGTCTCGTCAGCCAAGTGCCCCTTGGTGCCCATCTGGGCCACAGCCACCACGGAGCCACTGAGCTCAAAATCTCTGGTGACAGGAGGAAAAGGGCCAGCAAACCTTCACCCCTGGCCTTGAGGGGAGCAGAGTTGAGGCTGTTCAGGGGCGACTTACAGAGGGCCCCTGGGAAATGACTGTGGAAGGTGCTGGGGTCCTGTCTTGGGGAGGGATCTTATCCCAGAGCCAGTTGGGGTTTGGGTTTGGTTTGTGTCTGGAGTTGTCACTGTTCCCCCCCAGACTCAGGAATATCACAGTGGGTGAGGGGTGTCCCAGGGCTCTGTGTGGGGTTGGGGGCCAGGGGCTGCTCTTCCTTCCAGCAGGGGTGATCAACACAGGGGCCATGAGGCACAGTGGGTCTGACCTGGGATCTGTCCTGCTGCCCTATGGCTGTTTCCTTTTTTCCCCTCCTGGTATTTTCTTGCTTCAGCACTGTGACCAGGGCTTGCCAGCTTGCTTCTCTGCTCCTCTGCTGCTTGGGAGCCCAGAGCCAGTGCGTGCTGTGCTGAGACCTGGGAGCAGCCCCGGCCCCACCAGGCCTGACCTCAGGCTCAGCCATTGCCAGTGAGCTGTTGTTATAAATAACTATGTCATTATTGACTTTCACTATTATTGACTTTTGTAAATTATTTCAATATAGTACAGTTTGTAGACTCTTTTTAACTGTTTCTGTATCATTTATCAGCCTTTTATGGTTAATACCCTAATCTCTGGGTAGATTGCATATCTTAGGGTGATAAATATATATTCTAGTTTAAGCTTTTGCAAAATATTAAAAGAGAGGATATGTACTGTCTAATATTAACATTGACAGAAGTAATTGTAGTTGTGAAATAACAACTAATGCCTTTATTTCTGCAACTAAGTGACAAGAGTGAAACAGCTAATGTTGATTGAAAGTGCTTGTAAAAATGGCTAGGACGTCTGTATGATAACTTTGAAAAAACCCCAGGCAAATAACACAAAAGAGCTTGAAAGAGCAAGGAGGAATCTATCCTGAGACTTCAGCTATCAAATAACTCTCAAGCCACAGACCAGGGGACCTTGTCAGGAAATAAAATACAAGACTCTCAAAGACACGTCTGCATTATGGCAGGAACTGTAAGAAGATGAGGTCAAGGGTTGAACTAAGCTAAAGAATTCCCGGAAAATATAAACTCAAACCAATGTTTGAATATGTGTAATCTTAAGGAATACGCATTTGACCAATGCAATGAGAAAGTTCACAGGAAGAGTTGTTCTAGTTACTGTGAGCTTTCTGGCAGTTTGCCAGACACCCCAGCATGGGACACTGTCCCTCTTACCCCTTATTAAACTTTTATTTAAAGACTCAGCCTTGGTTCTCACACTGTGTAAAGGACCAATGCCCCGCCCAGGCCCCGCTGCTTCTCCCACTGCTTTGGGGTTTTTTGCCACCCTTGGATTCCCCGCCCCGGCTGTGCAGGGGCGCTGGGAGCGGCTGCTCCCCGTGGGCGCTGCAGGGGAAGCCAACTCTCCTCTCCTGTCCCCGAGCCGCCACTGCCGGCCACAGCGCCCCCTGCAGCCCCGGGGGAATCATCGCACCCGCCCTGCCCGCCCGCCCGGGAGCCACCAGGAAGGTTCCCACCTTCCCCTACAGACACCTGTCTTGTAAACCAGGACTGCTCCATCACTGCTGGACACTTTTTATTGAAAAACCCCTGAACAACAAGGCACTCATGGGTCACAGCCACTACAGACTCAACAAGGAAACTTCTGCTTGTCACCCTAAATTTCCTTTCACAACACATTAACCCATGGAGTTGATCAAGGACAGCCAGTTAATCTGAGTTCTTTAGATTTCAGGAAAGCTTTTGATCCTGCCTCTCCCACGACCCTGCTATGTCCCTTCCAACTCAGGCCATTCCATCATTCCACAATTCTCACCCTTACAGACCTGGTGCTTTCACTGGACATCTGCCTTTAAACCTTTGGGGGTTTTGACACTGTCACACAACCCTGAAAATTGTCCCAGTCTCACTTCACTTGGATACTGCAGAGATTTGTCCCGTGCAAAAAATCCTTCTGAGCATCCAGCTTCCATCCCACCAAGGCCACAACACTCTTACCAGTGCAGGTATTGATCCCAGGGGCTTGGACTCAGGTACAGATCTGAGGGCTCCTGCACCCTTCCACAGCCTCCAGGGGCAGCTTTCCCTCAGGAATCCCTGCAGATTTGGGCAATCTGAGCAAGGGCTGTGGGCTCTGATTCCCCTCACCCACCTCACAGCAGATGCTCCCGTTGCTCCCAGCCTTGGCTTCCCAGCAGACACAGGCAGGTGAGGGCCCCAGCTCAGGGGACACAGCACAGCAGCAGTGCCAGGCCTGGGACACACAGCAGGTTCAGGAGAAGATGGGAACCTGTGGGAAATGGAGTTGTAGAGAATTCTCAAAGCTGGACAGAAGGCTCACATCATGTGCATCTGTATGCAAACCTGCAGATAAGAAATGCTGACTTTGAAATGCCATGGAATAGGACAGACATTGCTGAGAGAGAAATGGAACCAGAAACAAGTTTTAAAGGATGGCCTTGCAAATAAGACTGGATACTTCAGAGAAACAGAACTATGAAACGTGCACTGCAGTAGAACCCACGAGGGGTTATTTTAGATGATTGGCTTTAAGGCATTAACGGCATTGTGTCGCAAAAGCAGATATGCCAAGAAACACTTCTAATGTCTTGTTACTAGGAAATAGTTCAGCTTCTCATTCTGATGGCATGAATTATAACATCTGTATTGTCTCACCCTTCACAGGAGACTGAAAATGGAATAAAAGTTTCTAAAACACCTAACAGTTGCCCCATCTCTGCGTCAAAAGGGTATAATCCGACAAGAACCCCTCGAGAACTCAGGAGGAAGAGCACCAGGAAGGAAAGGCCTGAAATCCTAAAGAAAAAGAGCACACAGTCAGGAGAAGGCAACCCATGAGCAGTGAGGATTCATTCCAGGGAGCCCTGGAATGCGCCACTGGGGAAAGCAGAAGCAGGAAAAGCCACTGGCTCGAGATAAGGGCAGGTCAGCAGCAGAGGAAAGCTGGGCATGCTGGCAGAGCACAGGAGGGCCTTCAGACACCAATTGTTTTCTTTGGGCACATGCCCAGCTGCTCCCTGGCCAGCAGAGCCTCAGTGAAGGAGAGCTGCTCAGGAAGGGAACTGCAGCCTCAGGGTCATGGCTGGAGCTTTAGCCAAATGTCCCAGTCCTGTCTCCTCCCAAATTCTCTCCCTCTGGAGCACTGCGAGTGCCGATTCAGCCTCAGGAGCCAGAGACTGCCCTGGGGAGCATTAACTCCAGCGCAGCCATTCCCTGAACCTGCCCCCAGTCACCCTTGGCAGTCCCTGCACGGCTTCCCATTGCTGCAGGAATAGGGAAAAAGCCCCATGGGACTGTGTCAGTGCCCGCAGACAGGCACTAAGCACATTCAGGGCATAACTCGGGATCGAGCTCCTCCTTGGAAGCAAACGAGGGAAGCAGCAAGGCCGGCAGCAGGACCTGCCACGGCAATGCCTGCACCCCGTTTCACGGGAACAGCCCCCGAGAGTGTTTTCCCCAGCCCCGCCCCAGGGAAAGGGGCTCTGGGAACACTCCTCCCTTTGTGGGGCTGTCCCAGGGACCAGAGCGCTCTGGGTGGTGACACGTAGACTGTAAGAGAGGAGAATCCCACCCTCCCTGCACGGGGAGGGAAAGGAATGATCCCCCATCGCTCCTGCCTTCAGGGGAGCGCAACCATCCGGCCCCACCGCGGGGCTGGGGGTGCCCGGGCCGGCCAGGGTCGGCCCCACCTGCGGGGAGCGTTTCCCGGCCGGCCACGGGCTGGCGCAGGGAAGGGGCTCCGCAAGGGATCTGTGCCCGGCCAGCCCCGCTGCCAGCTCTCGGGCCAGCCTTTGCGCCTCTGTAGAGAGTTCACTCTGCCCCTCCATCCGCCCGCGTCCCTCCTCCTTCCCCCGCCGCTCCGCGCTCACCCCTCTGAGCCCGGCCCCGCTCCCGGCTCAGCCCCGCAGCGCACACGGCTCCCCCGAGCTCCCCCAAAGCGGCTGCCAGCAAAGGCGGCTTCCTGCAGCCCACGGAGGAGCACACACCGCCCGCCCGCTGCCCTCACACCGCTCTTCTCCTGCCCTGCCATCTCCCCAGCCGTGCCCAAACACCGGCAACACGAGGCAGGAGAGCGACAAGACCCCGCTGCCGGCTGCTCCCGGCGCCACAGCTCCTCCCCAGGGCCCTACCTTCTCCCTCCGTGCCCCGCAGCTCCTGCGATGGGAGAAGCCCAGCACAGCCCCTCTTTACGTAGCCCTGGCTTTCCGGTGGGTGCGGCTTCCCCTGCTCCACAGGCAGCTGGGAAATTCTAGGAAATTAGGCTTTTTTACTGTACCACAGTGTGAAAGTAAAGCCATTTTTGGTATCAGCTTATTTGAACGGGAGCCCAATTTCCCCACCAGCCGTGGCTTGAGTTGGCTCACGGACAAATCTCAGCTCTCTGCACAGACGTTTGACCTTGAACTGCTGTGCTGCTACCTGGAGGGCAGCTGAGGCTCTCAGCCCTTCCTGGGGCTGCTGCTCCATCAGGAAAAGGAGCAGGGGGAGCACAGCAGCATTGTTATAGATATATTATGCATAAATCCATCTTCCATAAGTTTCTTTATGGTTACATCATGCAGAAGTTTGCTTCAGCAGTGATAAAATTGTAGTGGTTGTGATGGTGCATTCCCCCACCTCCCTCCTTTCCAGGCTGCAGTGGGATCTGAGAAAATGCTTCTTAGGCCTTGGCCTTGAGAACAGCACCTGGCCTCAGCTCTTCCTGAGCTCATCAGAAACTCTGTCTGCTCCCAGGAACTGCTAACAGGCTCCTGCTTTTCTTATGACCAGCCTTGGAAAAGATTCCTCCAGCCCGAATGGCAAAGCATCCCTGTTCTCACACTTCTAGAGAAAGTGCCAAGCCAAACTCTGGCCAGGATGAAACACTGTTATGACTGAGGCCTGCTCTCTTGTGTCCCTATAAACAGCAGTCCAAAATGAGACCCTTTTGAGCTCTCCTGGAACCCCAGTGGGCCACCACCAGCCCCCTCCCAACCCCACACCTCACCCCCAGGGCCCTTCCCTCTCTGTGCCCCCCAGCTCCTGGGATGGGAAAAATCCAGCTGAGCTCACCCAGCCCCAGCTCTTTTGGAGGGAGCTGTTTCCCCTTTTATGGGGGCAGTGGGGGAGCCAGTACTGTTTTCTGTAAGTCATATATTTTCCTGCAGCGGCGCAAAGGTGAAACTGCTACTGCCTGGTTTGGGGTGAAAAATGATTTTGGCAAGAGGTGGACTCGAGGATATTGGTCTTTTCCAATCTCAATGCCATGAAAGGCAGCAGGAGCTGGGCAGAGCCTGGGGCTCCTGGCTGGAAACCACCCACCCTGCTCCCCTTGGCCTGGATCATGGAATCCCAGAACTGGACATCCTGGGCCAAGGCCTGGCCATCCTTACAGGGAGGAATTCCTTCCCAATATCCCATCCAGCCCTGCCCTCTGGCACTGGGAAGCCATTCCCTGTGTCCTGGCCCTCCATGCCTTATCCCCAGTCCCTCTCCACATCTCCTGGAGCCCCTTTAGGCTCTGCAAGGGGCTCTGAGCTTTCCCTGGATCCTTCTCCTCTCCAGGGGAGCAGCCCCAGCTCTGAGGAGAGGAGGGATGTGGGGAGATGTTTGTTGGTGCCATCACATCAGTCTCTGTGCTCTGAACAACCCAGGGACACCAGAGACTGCCTCCAAAGCCTTCAGTCCCTGAGCTCGTGCAGGCCAGGGAGATTCCCTGGGCTGGAGCAAGGCCAAAACATGGAAGATGGGAAACAGGGACCCCCAGCACAGCTCCTGCAGCCAGAGCCATCCTGGCAAACCCACAGAGGATCCATCCATAATACCCAGGGGACAACAAGGTCCAGGCCCTTGGCTCAGGGGTTGCCACCAGCAGCTCCCATCACATTTTCCAGCACAGGAAGGGGGCACAGATGGTGCCAGCAGCCAGGATCTGGGGTGCCAGGCCATGGGGCCAGGCTGTTCCCAAAATCTCCCTCTGCTTTTGGCATAGAAGAAATGCTGATGCTCTTGGGGGGGCTTTCTCCCTCAGCACTGGCACAAGGCTGTGGGACCCCCTGGAGCAGGAAGCCACAGGGCAGGAGGGAAATGCCCTGGCTTTGGGGTTTTGGGGGGATTAAAGGAACACCAGGAATGGGGTGTTCCTGTTGAAAATGATACAAAATTTTGTGTAACTTCACTCAGGGGTTTTGTTCACCTTTGCCCTGAGGGAAAAAGAGCTGAAGTTTCTTTTCAAAGGACTGTTTTAGCACTGGAGGCCTGAGGAGCTTCACATCTCAACAAACTGGGAGTAGCACAGAAGATACACAACAGATAAGGACCAGCACAGAACATCAGCTCCACACATCACCCCTGGCATGGTCAGATACAGCTGATAAGAGACTGATAAGAGGACCAAATTGGCATTGAGGCAAAGAAATCTGTAACCAATAGGAAACCAAATACTAGCAACAGCATAACTTGGGACCAATGAACATTTAACCAATGAATTTCTATGGGTTTTGGCTGTATAAATTTTTGGGGGGGAAATCTACTGAAGATCATGTGGGATGGCATGATATTTTTATGCACAAGCCTGGCCGTGTGTGGATGAAAAAATTTCTGTTGCAAATCCTGGCCAGAACAGCATCCTAGCCATAATAAAGTCATGTCTTCATTCTCTAAAACTAAGAATGTTGCTGGGGAGCTTTTGTTTTTCCCACAGTGCAGGTGATATTCCCAGGAGTTGCAGCAGTCTGAGCACAGAGCCAGCAGTGGGGCAGGGCACAGCCTCCCCCTTGCACACTCACACACACGTGCACATGTGAAAGCACACACAGACACTGAGGTGCACACCACGTGCTCACACACTTGTGCACAGAAAAGGGAAAGGCTCTTTTCCCAGTGTCCTGTTGTCAGGAAAATTGCAGCCGAGACAAAAACTCTCCAACAAGATCTTTTTAGTGTTAGAGAATCAAGGCCTTACTCTATTATGGCCAGGATGCTGTTCTGGCCAGGAGGTGCAACAGGAATCTTGTCAGCCACACATTGCCCAGCTTGTGCAGAGAAAATCATTCTGTCACACATCATCTTTACTAGATTTTTCCCATACTTAGACAGAGTGTAAGAAAACAGAGAGAAAATACAGAAATACAGTATACAGAAAACCCAGAGAAATTCATTGTTTCAATGTTCATGGGTCCCAAGCTACAGAGTTTTTAGTATTTGGCTTCCTATTGGTTATTGGTCCCTCTGCCTTCCATGTTAATTAGGTTCTCATTCCTCCTTCTTTGATCTCTCTTTTCCCAGACCAGGGCTCTCTTCTGTATCTTCTGTGCTACTCCCAGGTTGTTGGGATGTTAAGCTCATCAGGCCTCCAGTGGTGAAAGAGTGCTTTGAAAAGAAACTTCATTTCTTCATTGAGAAAAGTGGCCACAAAGTAGTACCTTAGACTGAAACACTCTGCTAAAACTGATGTTATTCTTGCATTGAGAGCAAAAATGGGATGAAGTGATGTTTGCTGAAATGTTTTCCCCTTGGGAAATCACCCTGAATAGCCAAAGGATTGTAGAGTTGATTCTGCACCTTCAGACACTTTGGTTTTGGCTTTAGAGAAGGAAAATAAGAAGAAAAGGATTCAATGTTGTTGTTCAATGTGTAGCTGTTCAGTGGGACACGTCTGCTCCAAGCATTTTTGTCAAGAGAAAGAAGGTTTAAATGTAGCTGCAAGTCCAGTCCATGGAGGATTAAGAGGGACAGCTGTAGCCACAGATAAGAAAGCAATAAATGTAAGAGAAAGTTCAGGAGGAAGGTAAAAGTTCCATATTGCAGAAAGGATGGACATTAAAAGCAGGAGTGTCCTCAGCTAAAACCCAGGAGTTCTCTGATCCCTCCCCTGGCAATTGCAGAGGACTTGTGAAGGAGACCAGAGGCTTCCTCCTCAGCAGAGCCTCTGCTGACAGCCACACTGGGAAATGAAAAATTAGAGGTTTTGGTAGACACAGGAGCTGTTATTCAGTATTAAATCTGAATATTGATTATAATATTGAATATATTATCTTTCCTGCAAGGGAAGATAAGTGATGACTCCATCAGACTTGTCAGTGCCAGCGGTGTCACTGGGACTCGTGAAACACTCCCCCTTTTCAAGCCAATTAAATTCAACCTGGGAAAATTATGGAGAGCCTATCAATTTTTGTACCTGCCTCTCCAAAAACCATTATTAGGAAGAAACTCATTGGAAAAATTGGGTGCAGAGACCAAGTTTCAGGAAGGGGACATTCAAATTAAAAACCTGAAGAGCAATCCATAAAAGAGCATAGTAGTGAACCCATACACACTCTTAACCATGGTAAAAGAAAACTGTGAGTGTTTCACTGTAATAGATTCAAAGGACACTTTTCTCTGCACACCTTTAAACTGCAACTGCCAGGAACTATTCCCATCAGAGTGGGAAAATCCACCGACAGGACTGCACTGCCACAAGGATTTAAAAAATAGCCCCAGAGCTTTTGGGAATCCACTGGCAAAGGAAGTAGAAGAGCAGGAGTCCTTTAATCCACAAGGACCTCTGTTACAATATGTTGATGATGTCCTGCTGGGCACTGAAACTAAACAACAGGACTGAGACCTGTTGAATTGTGAAACTTTTAAGGATTCAATAGTTACAGGCCATTGAGGGAGAAGACCCAAGGGATGAAAATGACTGTGACCTTCCTGGGTTTTGAAATTCTCTGAGGTCAAAGGAAAGTAACCATGTGCCATGAACTGTAAGGGAGCTGTGTGCCTCTCTCAGAATGGCCAGGGAGTGGATCAGTAACTTTGAGTATTGCTCCAACCTTTGTATGAATTGTAAAACTGCCCATAAAGGTTTTATTATATGGACTGATAATACCTGTGCTGCTTTCAAACAATTCAAGGAAACACTAGTGAGGGCTCCATCTTTGGGCTTGCCAGATGCCATGGGATCTTTTGAATTATTCCCTTATGCCAAGGATGGCCCAGCTGCTTGTGAGCAGTCACGGCTACGGTGCTGTTGATTCAGGAAGCTCCCAAATGGACTCTGGGACAAAGCAGGATGGTCTCTGTACCACAAATGGCACCACAGATGGGCTTGGAACAAAAGAGGGGCCACTGCCTGCCTACCAAGTGGTACTTTGGACCCTCTAACCCACCTCTAGTGTTAATCCTGCTGTGTTTCTTTTGGCCACCCAAGTAGAAAGTACTCCAGGCCATGATTGCCTACAAACAATCAAAGAAGTTTGTTCCAGCTGGCTGCATTTGAAGGACAGCCCGTTAGAGAGCCCACACTGGGAACTGTACAGGGATGGAAGTAGCTCTGTTTGCAATGGAAAACACTTTGGGATACTCAGTGGTGACCCTGAGCGAGGTGTTTGAATCCAAGGCTCCAGTGTCAGATGTTTCAGTGCAGAAGGATGAACTGGTTGCTCCATTGTGGGCATTGGGAACTGAGTGAAAGAAAGTGAACATTTGGACAGATTCTTTTGGTGTGGGGCATGGCCTGGAGAGAGAGTGGATTGTTATCAGCACAAGGTACATCAAACAAACCTGGGACACAGATATCAAACTGACTGCAAGAAGTACAAAAACCAGCTGAACTGTAGCAGTTCTGTGCTATAGAACACACCAGACTGGCACTGAAATTGGCTGGAGAGAAACTTTCCATCACAGTTTTGAGGATTAGGAAGCAGCCACTCTTTATTGCAGCACTGGTCATTTAGGGGTTATTTCCTCCAATCAAGTCTGACAAGTGTTGGATGAACAGAGCTTTTATCATCCACACTGATTGCACATTCTTTAGCTATCCCCACTTACTTGGCTTTGTTTTACATAGTCACACCCCTTACCAGAAGTGCTTATATGGTTCTTTGGGGTCTGTCTTCAGTGTCCAGTGTCCTTTCTAGGGATGTGTTCCTTCACTCCTGCTTTTGAGTAAGGGCAATATCCCTGTTTAGCATAACTTCTGCTTTGTCAGCCTTGCAGAGCTGAGCTGGCATCCTGCTCGCATTTTGCATGACTTCTGTTTGCCTGAGTTACACCCTTTATCTGCTTCTCCAAGGCTGTGCTGTTCTCCTGTCCTTATCCAGTCCCCCCTTTTCTTGGGACTAAGTTCCTTGTGGAAACCAGTCTCTTAAATTTACATTTCCTTTGGGAGTGTAAGGCATTAAAACAGCTACACCACTGAATCTTGATGCAGGCTAAAACCATACAGCAATTATTATGGTGGTGGTTATAAACAGATGATTTACCAAGTCCAGCTGTGTGGGAAATCAAGGCACAGAAAGCTCTCAAAACCTTGTGCCTGCAGGCCCAGACATAGAAATGAACACAGGGTTTGACTTGAGGCCATGGAAAAGGCTCCCAAACTTAGAGACCTGAAGCAAGAATATGGATTTGTAGCTGAAGAAAAAACATGTTAAGCTAGATAGTAGAAGGTTTTAAAGTTTGAAGTTTAGTAATAGAACTAGTTCTAAAGTTAGTAAGAACTTTCAAGGTGTAGTAATGTAGGACTGTGTGTCATTAAAGGATTGGTTAAAATCCACACTGCAGCAAAACGTGTAAGACAAAAACAATCAATGATTAGTGTAAAAACACTAACAAACTTTGTGCCCAGAGTTTATTGGCTAATAAATCTTTAAAAAGCATTGTAGCTAGAGATCTTGGGACCTCTGACTTCTGATATGAAGACATTCTCACCCTTTCATGAGAGAATTAGAAAATAAAAACAATAAATCATCCTTTTAACGTGTCTCTCAGTGATCCTGTCTCTCACTTATCCCAATACAGCTGGGCACCCACACGAGGGAAATATGTTTCCAGATTTCTTCAAATTCCCAGGACATGGCGTCTTGAGCTGTGCCTTGTAAAATTTGGGTTTGTTTCCACATTTCCTGGACATCTGTAGACACTCTCCAGCTTTGACTGATGAATACACAGCAACTGGAGTTAATGACAGTGCATATTCCTCCTTGGGATGCTAAAACAAGGTCTAGTGCCATTTTGTTTTGTAAAACAGCTTGTGACAAGCTCTTGACTTCTTCCCAAGGGCCTTTGACCCTTTTAATTCTGTTTTAATTCTGGAACAATGTGGCCACGACTTTACTGTGTCCAGTTTCAAGGCAGTAAAAGCTGTCAGCAGTACATGGAAAGGTCCCTTCCTCTTTGGCTGCAGTGGAGCAGTTCCCCAGTCATTCAAGCAGAGCCAATCTCCTGGTTGGAATTCATGCCCTGGTGAGTCCAGTCACGGCAGCCTGGAGATCACCACTGCTCAAATCCTGTAAGGTTTTACTGAGAGAAATGAGGTAATTATTCAAATCGACCCCTCCTTTGAACACGTGTGTTCCCTGGAGTGGGGCATTGGTAGGGTCGACCACAGAGCAGCTCATGGGGGTTGATTTTGCTGGTGCCCCACAGCTGAATTCTGCTTTGAAATGGAGCAACAGGGAAGGCTTGGACCCAGGTCAAGGAGGTTTCCTGACATATTTTACCTAATTGCAATTTGATTGTACAATTCACTCACTCCACTTGGCCACTGGTTCGGGTCCTGTAAGGAGTGTGAAGATCCCAAGCTATTCCCAAGGCTTTCCTAAGCTGTTGTATCACTTCTGGGATAACGTGGGAATCTCTGTCTGATGACATTCCCAAAGGTGATGCCTTGAGTTTGAGCTTTCATTTTTTCAGATTCTGTGCTGCTCAGGGGTGTAGCTCTGAGCCTCACATGAAGTGTCACTCAGCTCTCTTTAGAGTAGGCAGACAAAACAAATCCTTTTCCTGCTGAAGACCAAGGACAGCGGGTACAAGTTTTCAGGCCCAAAAGCACAAACAAGGGTGGACTGAGGAGAGAAAACAAGAAGGATGGGACTTCATAATCTGAAGCTGTAATTGGACACTTAAACTCCAATATGCAAATAAACCAAAATTTATCAAAGTGTGAGACCTTGTGACCAGGGGGCCGTTTTGTGTCCATTTTGGGTCCACCTTGGCTGCAGCCCTGGTCAGGCTCTTGTCCTGCCCAAGGTGGATCCTTGAAGACCTTTTAATAAATACCTACTTTATTCTCTTACCACTGTCTAGTTTCTGTTCCAGGTCAGCCATCAGGAGGCATCAAAGGTACCCCAACTGAGATACAATTTATATAAGTACTTTAATCACATCTGTAACGTGGTTGGTGGGACAAGGGAAGGCTTCTGGCCACCCAGAAAAGGTGTCCACCAGAACCAGGAGGGATTTATACTGCCCTTGTCTGGGAAATTCAGTAAAATCAATCTGCCAGTGTTCACCCAGAACATTCCCAGATTTTATGGCTCCCAGTGTTATTTTGTCAGCCTTGTCAGGGTTGTTTCTTTAACAAACTACACTTTGTTGGATTCTTGATTGCACAATCTGAGCCATTTTAGACCCAATTATAGATTTTTGAAAATGTTTCAGAAGTTTTCCATCACTCCAATGAGTGCCGTGGTGTTTGTCATCCCCTATTTCACACAAGATCAGCTCTAGAACTACTTTCTGCCTGGCTGGGGTAACTGCCCAGCCTCATGGATCAAATTTTGCTTCTAAGCTTCTGCTGTCCTTATCAGCTCCTGCACCAGGCAGGCTCTGGATTTTTTGGGGGGATCACAGTGATCTCGGGGTTCCTCCAGCACTGTTCCTGCATGTGTTGCTCAGTCCCAGCTGCTTTGTCCTCACACCATCTCCTCTGCTCCCACAGGCTCCAGGACATCCACAGGGACATCATCTTCACTCTGGGGAGAGGGGGGAAGGTGACACTGTTATAAATAACTATGCAGTTGTTGGCTTTTGCTATTATATTGGCTTTTGCAAATTATTTTGATATAGTTAGTACAGGTTGTAATCACCTTTTAACTGTTTTTGATAGAGTATAATTTGTCAGCCTTTTATGGTTAATACCCTAATCCGTGTACAGATTGTATATTTTGGTGTGATAAAGATACTTTAGGGTTCTCACAAAATATTAAAATAGAGACTATGTCCTGTGTATTATAACATTAACTTTTGCAGAAGTGATTGTAGTTGTGAAATAATAACTGATGCCTTTATTTTTGTAACTAACTGACAATAGTGAAATAGCCAATGTTGATTGAAAGCGCTTGTAAAAATGGCTAGAATGTCCGTAAGATAAGATAACATTCAAAAACAAAACTAGGCAGATAACATTGAAAGAGCAAGGAAGAATCTGCCTCTGACCATTCAGCTATCAAACACTGTCAAACCACAGACCACGGGGCCTCGTGAGGAAATAAAATACAAGATTCTCAAAATCACACCTGCATTTTGGTACCTACTGTAAGAAGATGACATCAAGGGTTGAACTAAAATAAAGAATTCCCAGAACATGTAAACTCAAAGGAATGTTTGAATATGTGTAATCTTCATGAATATGCGTTTGACCAATGCAATGAAAAAGTATTTTAAGAAGAGTCGTTATCATTAACGGTGTGCATCTAGCTACTGCTGTGCACCCAGCACTGTTACT
>JANPWX010000436.1:25352-40632 GCA_024734555.1 Trochalopteron elliotii
CTGAACACCCAGCACGCAGAGCTGGGGTAACCAGACAGGACTGCAGAGTGCCAGCAGGATCAGCCCTGCCATTCCTGCCCTCTCCCAAGGGCACAGGCTGGAGCACAGCACCATTACCTGCCCTCCTGCAGCACAGGCAGCGACCAGGCCGTACTGTCCCCCCTCCTTCTTCAGCCTGTGGGCAGCAGTGATGACCAGGCGGCAGCCGGTGGCCCCAAAGGGGTGTCCCAGGGACAGGGAGCCCCCCCAGGTGTTGAACTTGTCCAGGGGAGGGGCTCCAACCTGCAGGGACACAGAGGGACATGCTGAGGGACACATGCCATCATCACCTGGCTGGAGGAGGGGTCATCTCACCTAATCCCAAGCCTACAGAGGTCCAGGATGGCACATCCAGGTGGCTGATGAGGGGATAAAACCACCCCAAAGGAGTTCCTGCTTCACCTGCAGCCCCTTCAGGGAAGCCCTGCACTGTTCTTTACACCCTCCTCTACAAGGACTGTGGCCCTGGATCTCCACCTCCTGCCCACAACGGGAATAGCATCCCAAAGAAATTGCATTTCCCAAAGAAACCGCATGAATTGGGATTTGCTAACCCGAGCTCAAGGAGCATCACTGCTCCTCACAGGACACAGCCAGAGCCCAGCTGTGCAGCACCAGCACCAGCACCTGACAGGAGGGAGCCCAGGAAGCCCAAAGTTGAACTGAACTGGAGAGAAAAGTGGGTCCAAAGGAGGCCACAGAGCTGCTCCCAGGGCTGGAGCCCCTTTGCTCTGGAGCCACACCGGGAAAACTGGGGGTGCTCACCTGGAGAAGGCTCCAAGGAGACCTCAGAGCTCCTTCCAGAGCCTAAAGGGGCTCCAGGAGAACTGTAGAGGGGACAAGGAGCTGGAGGTGCAGGACAAGGAGGAAAACGTCCTGACTGTGCCTTACCTTTGACTTCCTGCCCATGTAGTTCTGTGCAAACCAATCCGAATCCATGGCTTTCAGGTTGGCCAGGATCTGTCCCTGCAAGGGAGGAGAGGGTGACATTGGTGATAACCCAAAGCAGATGGCTGCAGGGAGCCATCCCAGATTCCCAGCACTTACAGCAAAAGCCTCGTGGAACTCAAACACATCGATGTCACTCAGGGAGAGCCCGGCCTTCTCCAGCACTTTGGGAGTGGCATAGGTGGGGCTGAAGGAGGGAAGACACACAAATCTTGCATCCATGTTTCCTGTCAGCATCATCCCCCTTTTCCCAGAGTCACATCCTTCCCTCTGTGCTCATGGCCCAGCTCTGCCCATCCCCACAACTACTGCTGAGGTGCCCCAGCAATCCTGGGGTGTTCCTGCCACGGCTGCTCTCCCACATCATGAAGGCCTGAAGAGATGCAGCATCTCCTGAGGCACTTCCCAAAAACACAGCCTGGCTGTTGTGGGAGCAGGGGCTGTGGGGGGATGCTCTCCATCTCCACCTACCCCAGGAGCAGCTGGTCCTTGGGATCCTGGGACACGTAGACGAAATCCCTGTGCAGGAAAAGGGCTGTCAGTGCCAGGGGAGAGGAGAAGGAAGAGGGAGAGGAGAAGGAAGAGGGAGAGGAGAAGGAAGAGGGAGCAGAGGGCACTGGAGCAGCCCCTCCTACCTTAGGTAGGCCTTTGGTTTGTATCCCATGGCCAGGGCCTTCTCCTCAGACATGATGAGCATCGCCGACGCTCCGTCGGTCTGGAACGGGCAGGGAGAAGGGTGAGGGCTGAAGGAGCTGCACACCCTGAGCCCCACAGCCCTCACCAAGAGAGGAGCTGAACATCACCAGAGCCTCCAGGACACCCCACCATGACAGGGGCCAGAAGACAAGGCTGCTGCATTGAGTGGATGGAGGGATGGATGACCACTAGTGATGCCAGCACACACACTACTGAAGGACTTCCTCACAGCCCACAGGCACAATTCCCCCTGGTTTCACCCAGGACAGAGGTGCCTAAAAGCCCTGCTAGGCCTGGGACAAGTTGGTTATCCCAAACACTCAGCTGTCCTGCCATTCCATCCCAAAACTGAGAATAATTCGGGGATGACACAAGCCACAGGCTCACCACATGACAAAAATGAGCATTGTGGGTTTGGCACATCGAACCATGGAATGGTTTGGGTTGGAAGGGACCTTAAATCACACCCAGTTCCACCCTCCTGCCATGGGCAGGGACACCTCCCACTACCCCAGGTTGCTCCAAGTGCTCAAAGCTTTTAGCTTTTATGTATTCTTCATGTATTTGTAGCTTTGTAGACTGTTAAAAAATTAGGTGTAACTTCCAGTGCTTTTCCAGCTTTCTTTCTCACAGTGAACAAACTCTTATCCATGCATTCCTAAAATATTGCTTAGTCTTGCCTGTTACTTCTCCAAGGACTTTTTATTTTGCAGCATGTAATCACAGACATGATAAAGGCAGGGTAGGAGATGGGGAGGAGAGCTGCCATAGGGCAGAAGTCAGGGGGGAATAACTGAACCGACTGCTCCTCTAATTGGATAATATTGCCTGGACATTCTAATTGCCCAATCTTCTATTAAATGGTACAAATCGAATTCAGGATGTGGATTTGTGCCATATTCTGTACCTGAAGGCTTTCAAGGAAAGGTTTGCTTTTATATTGTCATTCTAACGTTGTCTGGAAAAGTTTGTGTTCTACTTCCAGGCATCACAAACCCCATCCAACCTGGCCTTGGGCACTGCCAGGGATCCAGGGGCAGCCACAGCTGCTCTGGGCACCCTGTGCCAGGGTCTGCCCACCCTGCCAGGGAGGAATTCCTTCCCAATATCCCATCTAACCCTGCCCTTTCCCAGTGGGAAGCCATTCCCTGTGTCCTGTCCCTCCAGAGCTGTGGCTGCCCCTGGATCCCTGGAAGTGTCCACGGCCAGGCTGGACAGGGCCTGGAAAAACTTGGGATAGTGGAAGGCATCCCTGTCCATGGCAGGGGGTGGAACTGGATGAGATTTAAGGTCCCTTCCAACCCAAACCATTTAATGATTCTATGAAGTTCAGACTAAACCCACTGACTTCAGTTGTACAGCATGACCAATCCCATCCTGGGTCAGAATCCCTCCATGGGCCCTTGAAGGACTGACCCTTGTGAAGCAGTTAAGAGAGAAGCAAACAGGTCAGACATTCCAAAACTTCAGGGGTTTTGTGATGGACTTTAAAATGAAACAATCCAACACCCAAATTCACCAGATTACAACGGAGTTCCAAGTTACACCTGGAAAACCCGGAAACAGTTGATATTAAAAAGCTCATTCCCAGATGATACCAGCTAAGGGAGGCAGAGGGTCAGGTGGGCAGCTCTCCCCTCTGGCTGACAGTGCTGGGAACAGGAATTACCAGGAAGGAGGAGTTGGCTGCTGTGACTGTTCCATAGGGTTTGACAAAGGCTGGTTTCAGTTTCCCCATCTGCTCCATGGAGGACGGCCGGATCCCGTTATCTTTGGTGACTGTGTCTTTGCCTGGTGAAGGAAAAAAGTGTATTTAAACTAAAGAAAATCAACAAAGCACAAGAATTTCATCATCAGGACTCCAAGGAGGAAAAAAAAAAATCAAAAGATTGTGGGGTTCAGGACAAGCACGAGGAGAGAAAAAAGGAAAATCTGTTGGTGGCATCAGGATACTTAACATGGCTAAAAATAGCACTTGAAAATTGAAGCCATCTCACTTTTCCTCAGAAGACAGCAAAAACAAAGTGCTGCCATCTGTTTACTGGAAGGAAAAACTACCACATGGGAAACCCAGTTGAGAAAAGAATTTAAATTTAGGTTAAAAAGCCTAAATGGAGAACTGGACTTAAATCAATTTACATTTACATGCTGAGTTTGAGGAATAAAGAGCACTGGGAAAACCCAAATACATCCATCTGCATCTATGCCAACTGCTAAATAAGCCTGTTGAGAAAAAGTACCAATTGTATAAAAAAGAGCACATGGAACTGTGGATCTGCAAGGAAAATTTCTCCATGATACCAATTAGTGTTCCCAAATGAACAGGTATTGCAGCAAGGTGTGTCCCCTGGCTCCTGGGGGGTAAGGGGAGAGCTTAAACATTCTCCCCAGACTGTTTCACCTCCCAGCAAGGAGTGTGAGGCCTGGTGAACTGGAACCTGCCACATTCCAGCTCTTCCCATCCAGCACCTGAGTTACCAGAGTGGGATTGGCTTTGTGTTTGTTGTTGATATTCTGGGGTATAAAGGTGGTTTCTCTTGCCTGGTGGATTAGAGCAGGGGGATTCCATGTTCACCTGTCCTGATTTTCCTTGCTCTGTCACCTCATTAGCACAGATATGGGGTTGGCAAGGAAAAAAATTAGATATGTGAAGATATGACAGAGGGCAGGGTTAGATGGGATATTGGGAGGGAACTCTTTGTTGTGAGGGTGAGGAGGGGCTGGGATGGAATTCCCAGAGAAGCTGTGGCTGCCCCTGGATCCCTGGAAGTGTGCAAGGCCAGGTTGGATGGAGCTTAGAACACCCTGGGACAGTGAAAGGTGTCAGGGCTGGAACTGGCTGATCTTTAATGTCCCTTCCCACCCAAACCACCCCACGGCTCTGTGCTGACACATTCAGAAATCCCCTTTACAAACACATCCCTACGCCAGCAGCTTTCCCGGGACAAACAGATCCTGCTAAAACCCACCCCAGACCCCCAGAACTCCCCGGAGCAGCGAGTTGTTGCCCTCAGTTTCTCCTGAAAATGCAAGTGTTTGAAATCTTGCAATGCTGTTCTCATGCACCTTCAAGAAAACAATGTATATTTTTAGAAATTATCTATTGTTTACATTTTTCTGCTCTGGGTGGAGAAATGTGATGGACGGTGATGTTCACCACCCAGGTCAAAGGGGTGGCAACCTGTGTAGCCAATCTCTTGACCTTTATAAAAATGTATATAAGTAATGGAGTCAGATAATTAAAGGAAGAGAAGCTTTCCCTTGACCTGCTATGTCTGTCTCACTCCTCGGGTTGTCCCTGCAACGCATACAAGTGATGACCCTGAACGTGTGCACCTGCTACAGCGAGTAGTGGTGGCTGTGGCCCACGGGGACTGTCACCTGGCACTTTGAAGGGCACCACGTCCTGCAGCAGCCCCTCATCCTGGGCTCTCTTGGCCAGCGTGTGGGAGCGCAGGGCGTACTCGTCCTGCTCCAGGCGGGAGATGCCGAAGGCGGCGGCCAGGCGGTCGGCAGAGTGTCCCATGGTCTCACTGGTGGAGAACTCTGCCACGGCTGGCAGCTGCAGCCAGGAAGGGAAAGTCAGCACAGGTTAAAGAAAAACCCCCTCCTGGGAGCACGCAATGCTGTGTGGTCAGAGGGAGGCACTTCCCTTTGTTAATTCAGAGCTGCACAATTAACACACGGCAACCAGACCACAACGGACTCTGTCAAATGTGTCAGAGAAACCAACACTTCTCCAAGATTTTGGAACAAAAAGAGATCCAGGCTGCTGCTTGTTGGGATGCAAATCCCTCTGGGCCCTATTTTACATAGTACTCAGAAATATAAGGGCTGAATTAAAACCTTCAGAGAAACTAAAATACATAAATCTACGCAAACATGAAGTAGAAATGTAAGTTTTCATTTTAAATAAGTAAAGAATATTTTAAGTGCCTTAAGCAAATAAAGAGCCTTTTATTTAGTTAATAAAAAAAGCTCTAAAGCTTAGTTTGAAGTTCAGTAGCAAAGTTAACTAAGTCCTAGACATAACGAAAACATAAGGTAGCATTGCTAGCACTCCTAAATAGAACAGATAGAACTATGTATGTAGAATTTGTGTAAGAAATTACTCCGTGGGTTCCAGAACTGTGTTGAGAGCAGCTGCCTGTGCATTTAACAGGGAATCCATGACAAAGGGTGACCAAGCCTTTTAGGTTCAGCTCCAAATACCACATCCTGGGACCTCCAAACTCTTTGTCACACACCTCCTCACCCAAAAGCAGAGCCCAGAGGTGATTTTGGCTTAGTTTTAGTTCTTCCAGCAGCACTCAGGAAATCCCTGCATGCATTCAAGTCTGAAATTTTCACATCATATGCTTATCTCATCTCTGCCACACTTAACCTGGGCCTTGGTGCACTCACACTAAAGGGAATGACACGGATGCAGTTTCCTTGTGAAGAGTTCAGGGTGGGAAGGAGGGAAGTGCTGCCCCTTTCCATCCTCACCACATTGCAACTCACTCCCCAGTGACCCCCAGAACAGAGCAGTGGCTCACTCTGCTCCTGACATGGCCCTGTAAATGCTCTTCCAGGGAGCTGAACACATCCAGCCCCTGGCAGGATTTGGCCAGGAACAGGAATCATAAGGCTTATTTAAGATGCATTAATCAAATTCATATACTGAGGATATTCCTGCCTAATATTAAGGGGGTTACTTCTGTTATCTAGTAAAATTTCTGTGACCCTAGAATTCTTCTGACACTTCAGAATAACCTTTGTATTTATGGAAAAAAACCCTTCTATTTCTGTCATCTGCAGCAGTTTGTCCAAGAATTGCAGAAGGAGGTTTTGCACTAAGTTAAGTTTACTGAGGACGAACATGTGGGAAGAAAAAGCAGAGTCTCAAATGCTGTGAGATGCATTAACCAATGTTTTAACCCAAAGCAGAAGACAGAGATCAATCACAGTGAACCCCAGGAGCCACCTCACCCATCTTAAATCCCCTCCATCAAGGCCAAAATAATAATTCCCTCTTCACACCTCCTAAACCAGTTTACCGAATACCTAAATGCCCGAAAACCAAAAATACCTCGGGAGCAAAGTAGTCAGGGCGGATTTTGGAAATGAGGGAGAGCTTCTGGCCCAGGCTCTTGGCTCGGTTCAGGGTCAGCATGGTCTTCCTCATCTTCCTGCTGTGGCGGATGGGGACGTCGGACATGAGCTCCACGCCGCCGGCCACCACCACGTCGCACTGGCCGGCCGCGATCATCCCCACGCCTGCAGGGACAGGTGGGGGAAAAAGGTTTCTTCCAGAAAGGGTGATAAAGCACAGGAGGAATGCTCTGCCTGGGGAGGTGGTGGAGTCACCATCCCTGGATGTGTTGAAGGAAAGACTGGATGTGGCACTCGGTGACATGGTTTAGTTGAGGTTAGGGTTGGGGTTGGACTTGATGATCTTGGAGGTCTCTTCCAACCTGGTGATTCTGTGTGGAGGAATGCACCCCACACCCCAGCAGGTGTTTCCATACAGGGAAAGGTTTAGCACTCACCCCTTGCTGTTCTTTATAAGGTAAAAGGACCTAGAAACTTCTTTGCTCTCCTGTGTCTTGGGTTGCAATACGTAACCAAAAATATGTATTCTATTTTCCATCTGTTGAAACCAGTTGGGGAGGTGGGTCTTTTTCTTTATCTCTTGTATAACCCATTCCTCATAACCCCAGGGGGGATCTTCTGTTAATAGGCAGCTATTAAACCAGCTGGGGCAGTGTTCTTTATCCCTCCCAGGACCCACCCACCCTCCAGGGGATATCTGCTGTCCATGGGCCATCCAGGCTCACTGCAGGGCTGAGACAATTCCATCATCCCATGGGGAGATGCTCCACCCAGGGGGAGCAGCCAAATTTCCTACCTAGATAAAAACTGAGCCAGAAACACCAGCACAGCCTGTTTGCACTGCATTCCCAGAGGGAGCCCAGACCCATCTCAGCACCACTGGGCTCTTCTACAGGATCATCTCTGCTCCAACAGAACCACAGCTGGCACTGCAGGAGGGTTTATTTGGACTGCATCCAACACCCTGACCAACAGGGTGTCCACTGACTGTCAGTGTTTCTAGGATTTTTTTTTCTCGTTTGCTTGGTTTTTCTTATGTACTATTACATTTGTATTTTTAATATTCCTAGTAAAGAACTGTTATTCCTACTCCCATATCTTTGCCTGAAATCTCCCTTAATTGTAAAATTATAATAATTTGGAGGGAGGGAGGTTACATTCTCCATTCCAAGGGAAGCTCTGGCTTTTCCCTGGCAGACACCTGTCTTTCCAAACCAAGACATCCTGGCAGCAATTGGCTCAGTTCCAAGACAAAAACACTGATGGTCTCTCTACCTGTTCCTCAGAAATGGAGCTACTCTCTATTGGGCTGTTTGCTAAAAAAACCCACCTAAATCACCCAATATTTAAGAGAGAGCTCGAGGCTTCTCAGAGCATTTTCAGGGTGTTGTAGCAGGTGTGTGGGACCTGTCCCTACACTGTGAAAGGCTTTGTTCTTTTGTTTTTGTATTATTTTCTTCTTTTATTAAAACCTTTTTGCTTTTTCAAGACACACTTGACCATGCCATCTCACTCATTATTTTAAGCCATTTTCTGTGAGGTGCTGGACACCCTCAGAGGTGTTGAACCCTCACAGAGCTAAACACATCTGGCTCTTTGAGAAATTCAGTAGAGAGGTAGTGCCAGGAATGCTGCCAGAGCAGGGACACTCAACCTTGACAGAGCCCTGGCTACTCCTGCATTCCTCCTCCAGCCCCTGGAAGAGGTTGGAAGCTCACACAATGTGAGCTTCTGTCACTTGGCTCCCACTTGTCCTTGTCACACAGAACAGGGAGGGAAGGACAGGCCCAGCAGTTTGAGCTGCAGCTCCATTTTTTAGGCCAAGCCAAAGATAAAAGGAGCCTGAAAGAAACAACTTTCTCACCATGGTCAGTCTTTACCTCCCAAACAAACACAGGGACTGGGCAGAGATGCTGCTGCAGGCCTACAGCAGACACTCAGTTCATGTTTCATTTTGTTGGCTAAAAAACTTCCACTGAGGCTGGGAAAGATCTCCCAGAGCATTGAATCCCAACCTGTGACTGATCCCCACCTTGTCCCCAGCCCAGAGCACTGTGTGTCATGACCAGGAACTCCTCGGACACTTCCAGGGATGGGGACTCCACCATTCCCTGGACAGCCCCTCCAAGGCCTGACCACTCTTTCCAGGGAGAAATTCCTGCTGATGTCCAGTCTGAACCTCCCCTGGCACAGCCTGAGGCCATTTCCTCTCATCCTGTCCCTGTTCCCTGGGAGCAGAGCCCAACAACCCCTGGCTGTCCCCTCCTGTCAGGG
The DNA here is from genome assembly GCA_024734555.1 of Trochalopteron elliotii. NCBI lineage: Eukaryota > Metazoa > Chordata > Aves > Passeriformes > Leiothrichidae > Trochalopteron > Trochalopteron elliotii. The sequence continues at coordinate 34,404 of JANPWX010000436.1, forward strand.
AGTTGTGCAGAGCCACAAGGTCCCCCTGAGCCTCCTTTTCCCCAGGCTAAATAACTCAATTTTTCCTTCCATTCCAGCATTTCTTCAGTTGGCTTTTCACATCCACAAGCAATGCAAGTTGAATAAGGGCTGTAAAAGGATTCCCAAGCTCCCTCTCAACCCCACAGCTGTTCTTCCAGCCCACATACCTGTGGTCATGGCCTGGTTTGAGGAAATGCAGGCCATGGTGACGGTGTGGGCTGGAGTTTTGTCGGAGAATCCCGCTCCCAAGGCAGCCTACAACAACAGGAGTGGCTGTTAAACCTACAGCTGCTGCTCCCAGGCCAGAGCTGCCCCTGCCTAGCACACCTTGCCAGCTGGAGCTGAAGACAGACATGGAGTTTTCACCCAGTTAATTATGGCAGCAGCTCTTCCCCTCCCCAGACCCTGGAGCAGGAGCTGAGGCCACTGCTGAGGCTCTCAGCCACACTGAGAACAGTCACTGCCCCTCCACGTTTTTTAATAAAGAGACAAACTAATCACACCCCTCACATTTAAAAAAAAAACCACATCAAAAGAGCCTCCAACTACTCAGCATTATCTCTGCTTCACCTTATGGCAAAGGCAACGTGTGAAAGGGGTGATTCAGACCACTCAACACAACCACTCTGTGGGTTCACAGAGAGCAGCAAACTGCAGAGCAGTGACTCATCTGAGCAGCCCAGAGCAGCTCCCAGAGCCCTTCCCTACTTGGGACGTGGCCAACTGGTTGAAAGTTCAGCAGTTGTTCCCAAGTTAAAATTACCCTGCAGCCCCATCTGACTGGCAGGTGACCAAAGCCAGGCCTTGCATTCACGAGGCTGAGGCTGCACAGGGAGCCCAGCTTACATCATGGATTTATCCATGGATTTATCCAGGTGCAGAGCACAGCAGAGGCTCCAGGTTAGCAAAGATCAGGCTGCCTGTCCCATGACTCCAGAGGATCAGCTGCTCTGGGGACAATACAGGAATTGTGTTTTCTGGCTGTTGGAACAAAGGGCAGCAAAGCTGCTCCACTTCAAATCCTGCAAACGCTGTGTCTGAGCAGCCAGCTCGAGGAAATAAATAAATACCACAACAAAGCAAAGCCTCAGAGCACCCTCTGCTCCTCCCCAGGACATTGGGCAAGGCAGCATTCAAGTCCAACTGGTATTTAGGAGCTGAAAAATTAGCAATCCTCAACAAAACCTTCCCTTGCAGGAAAGAGTCAAGCAGAGGGTTCACAGCATTGAAATAAGAAAATCTGATAAAAAACAATGCTAAATGAAATCTGTGGCAGATTTCAACAGGAGGCAGAGAATCACAAAATCATTTTCCTTGTAGTCCCAGGAGTTCATTTAACAGATAATACTACACAATTATTTCATACTCTCAAATCATATACAAACAAACAATAATACTGGGAATTCATTTTTAGCAAGGATTTGTCATTTCCAGGGCTGTTGCAGAGGTCAGACTCCCAGGGAAACCGTGCACAGAACTCACCTCTCTGGCAACATTGCTTGTTTTCACCTCCTGGATAACTGTGCCATAAACAATGTAGTCAACAACATCCCTTGGGACACTGGTCCGGGTCAGCAGGCCCCTAAGGAGAGGATCAAAACAAAGGGAATTTGCATCACATAAAAAATAACCTCTCCAACATCCTCCTCCTGCCAGCTTGGCTGGAGAACAAAGCAACAACAGAGCCACAGCTTCTGTCCCCCCCTCAGAAGGAATCTCATGTGCCTGTAGGAAGTGGAGTTGATTATGGGCTGCAAACAATCATGGTGATAATTTCACTATAAATTATTACAGAGCTTCATTAAAGCAACTACTTTATAGCCCTTTCATCCCTCTTTCCACAAAATGGCTCACAGAATCATCAAATCCCAGAGTGGTTAGGGTGGGAAGGGACCTCAAAGCCCACGCAGTGCCACCCCTGCCACGGGCAAGGACACCTTCCACTGTCCCAGGGTGCTGCAAACCACATCCATCCTGGCCTTGGGCACTGCCAGGGATGGGGCAGCCATCTCCAGGCTTCTCCAAGCCTTCTCTCTTCTCCACAGCACTTTGCTCTGCCTCTCAACAAAACAAACCCTTCTAATGACCCTCAGGACAGAAGGGACAGGAGGGTTACAGAATTAGCTCAATATCCTTGTTGTCACTTCATTTCCTCTTGTGTTGCCCAGGTTGTTTTCCCCAGCAGGTGGGAGCACACCTCAGCAGCAGCTCTGTTCTCTGTGTCTGGGAAACAAATTCACTAAAATTTGTCACCATCATCTCTTTGCATCAACACCAACCTACTGAAAACCCCAACAACAACACAAACCCCACTGCTTAACCCACCCACTATTGTGGAGGGAAGCCAGGAAAAATAAAGCACCTGAGCTGTTCAGAGCCAAGCCCAGAGCCTTGGCTCTGCAACCCTGAAACGTCAACAGTTTAACAAGAATTCTGAGCCCTTCCAGTGTTCCATTTACTTACTGCAGTGCTGCTCTGGCTAGGTCATGTGGCATCAGATCAGCATACCTGGAAGGTGAAAAAGAGAGGAAGAAACTCAGAGGTGTGAGAAATCAGTGCAGAATTCTCAGTGCAGAAATCAGGACAGAATTCTCCTGTGAGCACTGAGCAGCAGCAAGAACTGAGGATGGACCAGAAATGCTCCACTGCACTTCTGAGCAAACATTACAAGGAGTCACAGATTGGTTTGGGTTGGAAGACACACTAAATCTCATCCCATCCCACCCCTGCCATGGCAGGGACACCTCCCACTGTCCCCAATGTCCAGCCTGGCCTTGGGCACTGCCAGGGATCCAGGGGCAGCCACAGCTGCTCTGGGCACTCTGTGCCAGGGCCTGCCCACCCTGCCAGGGAACAATTCCTGCCCAAAATCCCACCCAGCCCTGCCCTCTGGCAGTGGGAAGCCATTCCCTGTGCCCTGTCCCTCCAGCTCTTGTCCCCAGTCCCCCTCCAGCTCTCCTGGAGCCCCTTTAGGCCCTGCCAGGGGCTGGGGGCTCTCCCTGGATCCTTCTCCTGTCCAGGGGAGCAGCCCCAGCTCTCCCAGCCTGGCTCCAGAGCAGAGGGGCTCCAATCACTGCACTAAACCCACAGAAAAGCAGCAGTGATCCCATAAAGAAATCCCTTTTCCATCCCAACAGTCAGGTGTGGTTCTAATTCAGCTGTGGATTTGGTAGCACAACAATCCAGGAAGAAGAGCCTACAGCAGATTCTTGGTCCCCATCCTGCCAGTTTTGTGAAACTTGTTGTTTCATCTGCTACAGATTCTCCAACTGCTTCCTCTAGACATGCTCCATAAATCCTTACCCTTCCCCAGGATTCACACAACCTTCTTCAAACCACATTTTTGCACTAAATAAGCTGGAATAACTGCAGCAGCCCAACTCAGGGCCCCTCCTGAGCCTTTAGGCCCAAGAATAACCACATTAAAGTGAACAAGTGAGATTTTTCCCAGAAAGAGCTGAGTATTAACCAAGCCAGGGGGTGTTTTCTGTGTTTTACTCCTCTTTGATACTCACGAGGTGCCAGACTGCAGAAAGGGAATGCGGACACCCTCCACCACCACCACATTCTTCACCCCACTTTTGCCCAAGGTCTTCTTAGTCTTGGGCTGGACTGTGAAGAGAGAAGTGATGGTGATAAGAATATCAGCAATTTTAATACAGATCCTGCAGCAACTCCTAGAAAACAAGGAGAACTGTCCTCTTTTGGTGCATAAGTGAAAGGCAGAGAAGGCAGGACACCTGAGTTGGAATCTTTGAATTGTTTGGGTAGGAAGGCTCCTTAAAGCTCATCCAGTGCCACCCCTGCCATGGGCAGGGACACCTTTCACTGTCCCAGGCTGCTCCAAACTCCATCCAAGCAGGCCTGGAACACTTCCAGGGATGGGGCCTTTGCCTCATCACCCTCACAGCCAAGAATTTCTTGGGAACAATGGGAAGAAATTCTCTCCCTAGTGGGAGAGGTTCAAGACAAGGGATGTCATGATCCAGCATCATTCCACAGACCAGTGCCAGGCTGAAACTCCAGGCCTGTCTGAAGATTCCCTCAGGCTCTTCCCAAAGCCCAGGGGATGATGGTGAGATGCTGTCCAGGCCTGTTCCCAAAATCCCAAAGCTTGAGCAACCTGAGCAACCCCCACAGTGAACCCAGAGCATGGATAACCCCAACCACTGACTGTGGACTGTGACCACAAACTGGGAATGGCTGCTGGGAGCCAGAGGCAGACTGGGAATGGTTGCTGGGAGCCAGGGCACTCAGAAGATGAGAGGACTCTGCTGCAAACACTGGTCTGCCTGAAGTTTTCCTTGCTTGCAGCTTTTCAGGAACACCTGAACCACTCTGCACCATTTCTAAGATTTAAGTGGAACAAGACTCTGGGAAAGGGAGGCAGCTGCCAAAAGAGCCTTGTCTAGCACAGACCCACTGAGATTCCTGCTGTTTTCCCCTTACCTGCAGTTTGGAACTGTGAGGAGCAGCTGAACGATCGAGCAACTGGAAAACAAGAAAGGGAAAAAAATGCCAAAAAAAAGTCAGAAACAGTTCTGGTCTCTGCAAGAAGGGTTAAAAAAGCAAATGATGTCACTGTAAGACACCAAACCACCTGAGGGCTGTGGGCAGTTTACTCTGTTCAGAAACTTGACACACTTTCTGTCTACTCAAGATTCTTCCCACTATGGCACAGGGAGGGACAATCAAGGCAACAATGTAATTAGCGATTAAAAATTAAACATTGTCAGCCTTTCAAAGGTGAGAACAGGGCAGATTGAGATCCCAGGGTCCCCTCCAAACCCAACACTTCAAGCAGAAGTTTATGGCCCAGCAATGAAAGCTGAAGATACTCACGGGCCCCGGCAGCCCAGGCTGAGGACACGGGGAGGTTCCGCAGGGCAGAGCTCAGCATGGAACTCATTCTGGGATCTGGGGAAAGGCTGGGCTCAGTCCAAGCTGCTCTGTCCACAACAATCCCAGGGGAAGGGACCTGCCTGCCTCACACAGAGCCACAAAGGTGAGGGGCAGACACTCCAAGGGCAGCAGCAGCAGCAGCACAGGGAATCACCTCCCACCACGTTCCGTGAGCAGAGTCAGACCAGGAGGAGCCTGGGGCTGCAAATGTGCCTGTGAATAAACACTGCCCAGTGAGCTCCTCAATTCCCTCCCAGGAACTGCTCCACCACTTCCCACTGGAAAATTGTCCCAGTGCCCAGGCAGCCCTGCTGCCAGCAGCACCTCCTGACGCAGTGTCCTTGGCACCCCTGCCCCTTGTCCACCCCTGCTGCCAGCCTGAGGAGCTCCTGCTCTTGTCCCCACAGAAAACAGAGCAAGTTCATGTCCCCCAGCCTCAAAAATCCCTCTGCAGCTTTCCCAAATCTCATTCCAAAATCGGGTTTCCCTATAAGCAAACCCTCATCTGCAGGTTTTATTGCCCAGGGCTCAGCATGGCCCTCACAGCTCCAGGTCTTTGGTTGATCCACGCCAACATTCATCTCCCTCTGTCACACTTTTGGGGTTCAAATCCCAGCACTTTCTCTGCCAAGCACCAAGTTTTTCCATGGAGTGGCACAGGGACACCTCCAGTCCCAAAGCCAGCCCTCTGTTGCTCCCCAAAACTCAGCACAAGCTGCCAGTCACCCCCTTAGACACCTCCCAGCTGCAGCTCCACACCTGGAATGTGCCCTGCAGCATTCCTCCCTTCCTAGCCCACAAACCAGGCTCCTCCAGCCAACAAAGATCCCAAAACCAGACCTTTCCAAAGCATCCTGCTCCTCCTCCACCTGTGCTGACCAACCTCCCCACACCTGATTGAGGCTTTTCCTGGAATTTTCCCTGCCCAGATGACAGAAGTTTCTCCCAGATGTAACCTTCCCCTCCCTCCCACACTGCACAGCCGTCTCCTTCAGATGCACCCCCACTTCTGCCCCCCAACCCCCCCCAACCCCCTCATTTTCGGCAGCCAGCACTGCCCGGCCCCCCAAGGGCTGAGCCCTGCCCGCACAAATCACCAGGGCAAAGCTCCTTCCAGAGCCTGCAGGATTTGCCTGGATTCCACAACTGAGCTGGACTCCCTGATCCTCATGGATCCCTTCCAACTCAGGATAATCCACAACTCCATGAACAGCCCCTATTCCGTCTCCACACACCCCTGACCGTCAGCACCGTCACCCCCACCCGGGACTCCCAGCGCCCACCTGCTGCACCCCGAACACACCCA
>JANPWX010000436.1:45612-71596 GCA_024734555.1 Trochalopteron elliotii
CCCCAGGAGCCCTGGGAAGACTGAAGGCTGGGAAGCTCTGGAAGCCTCATATCTGAGCTCTTTGAAGGGCCCCAGAGCCTGGTGTTGATGTTGAGCCAAAGTCCAGCTGTGTTTCATTTAAACTCAAAGCTGGGCTCAGTGCTCTGAGAGCTCTTTCCAACGTGAGCAATTCCACGATTCTGCAGCCTTGGAGCAAGTTTGTACGTGACAGGGTGCTGCAATCAATGATGAGCAGACTTGTGGCAGCTCCAGGGAGCTCTCAGGCTGTTGCTGGTTGGAATTCTTGTTGTAACTGGTGAAGCTCTTCACAACAAACAGCTCTGAGGACGCTGTCACTTTTCATAGTTAATTAATGCCCTCATTCTGCCTTGCAAAGCGTTTGGGAAGTGGCTGCAAAGCTCTCCAGGGCAGCCCAAAGGCAGGGAGCAGTCAGGAGCCAGGTGAGCTCCAGGGCTGGCTGTACCTGCTGGGCCACATCCATGAGCTGCAGGTTCCCAGAGTGGATTGGGAAGCTCAGTCTGCCTGGAGTTTCCCCTCTCACAGGTCACAGCTCCGTGCTCAGCTCACAGGGACAGCTCAGGCGGCCTGAGCTTCATCCCATCCATCCTGCTGGGGGCTTGGGGTGCTCCAGGACTGGAAAAGGCTTTTTCCCTGAGCCATCAGCCATGGAGGCAGCTCCCAGTTCAGGTGGTGTGCCACGTCTGGGTGAGTGCAAGGGCAGGAAGGGGAAGTGCTGGGCAGGGAACAGCTGAGGCAGCAACAGGGAAAAGAGAAAGTGGGAAGGAGCAGACTGGGCTGTGGGATGGGTGTTGTCCATTCTCTGGTGCACCCAAGTCCTTGGCAAAGTCCTGGGGGCAGCTGAAGGGTTGGTGTCCTGGTGTTGGACAGTCTTTGAGCTGGAGTGGGACTGGAACTGATTTTCAGGGCTTTGACTCTGGAATGAAGGATGGGACATGGTGGAAGTCTGAAGCTGGGCTGCTGCTTCCTGCAGCATTTTGGAGGATTTTTCTGGCTCTGGTCTTGGCATGTTTCCATTGCAGTGCTGGAGAGATCAGCACCTAAAGCAGGGACCAGGACCAAGGAGCTGCTTTTCCTTCCTGGCAAAAGATGTTTTCACAAATATGCTGGACTTAAACCACTGCCAGGCTACAGAAATCTCACTCCAGTGTTAACCAGCTGGTACACTGCTGACAGCACCTCTCCCAAAAGTGTTTATGTTGAAGTGGAGTGAGGTTTGTCCAGTCATGCCCTTGTTTGTTTTTTTTCCTACTTCATCTCGTTTTTTTATGAGAATGGAAAGGCAGACTGGAATGGAAGTCTGAAGGTTTTCATGGAAGGAATTTGTTTTGGAACTGACAAGGAAAAGGAAAGCCATGTAAAGAGCAAAAAACAGTGAATCCCAGACTGGTTTGGCTGGGAGGGATCTTAAAGCTCATCTTGTTCCACACCCCTGCCCTGGGCAGGGACACCTTGTACTGTCCCAGCTTGCTGCAAGGATTGAATGAATGAATTCAGGGAGACAGTTCTTGCCTTCTCTTTTAAATGATTGCATGGCTTTTATTGCTGATAAAGATGCACGGTGTTCTGCTGGGCAGCATCTCTCACCAGAGGAATTGTTGTCAGCCCACACTTGGTTTGTGGAAATTGAATGTTGGTGCTTATTTTCAGTACCTGACATGAGCACACAGAGTTCAGGGAAGTTGTTGTTGGATGGAGCAGTCACATGTGGTCATTAAATATTGCTGAGGAGCTTTGGGGTGGGAACCACTTCACTCTTTGTTTGTAAAATGCTGCTGTGGGCACATGACACACACACGCAAGCACCCCAGACCTGTTTGCTGGGACAGCCTGACACTGAATTTCCATCTCCATGGCATCACACTGCATATCCTGGGCTCAGGAATGGGAGCAAAGGTCAGTCCCTGCTGCCAGCACCCCAGACAAGGTGGAAAGGAGGCCAAAGTGCAGCAGGGCCCCAGCCCTGAGCCCGTGTCATGGGGCTGTGGCAGGGGGAGACACCTGTTGGGGAGGCACAGTTTGCCGTTTATTCTCCTGCTGTTGGATTATTCTCCCTTCTTGCTGCTGGGAATGGGAATGTTTCATTCCTGGAGGTTTTATCAGTGTTGAGCAGAACCCTCCCCTGGCTAATTGCCTGTGTGTGGGCTGGTAGATACATGTGGAAGTAACACTTCCACTGGAATTCAGACTTAAAGCAGCTTTGGCAGGGATTCAGCCTGGATCTGAGTTAGGGGATCCTCGGAGTCAAGATCAAGGTTGCTTGAATGGATCTGGGGTTCATTCACGTGCTGGGAGATCATGGGCTCAAACACAATTTCTGAGCAGAAAAAGGAGATTTGCGAGTCAGAAACTTGTGGGCAGAATTTGTTAATCTCGTGGGCAGAATTTTCTGAGGGCTCTGGAATGTCCTCACATGTTTTTGTGTTTTGTATGTCATTAGTAGAGGTGGATCCAAGAGCTGGAGAGTGACTGGGGACAAGGGTCTGGAGTGACAGGACACAGGGAATGGCTTCCCACTGCCAGATGGGACATTGGGCAGGAATTGTTCCCTGGCAGGGTGGGCAGGGGGTGGCACAGGGTGCCCAGAGCAGCTGTGGCTGCCCCTGGATCCCTGGCAGTGCCCAAAGCCAAGTTTGACAGGGCTGGGAACCACCTGGGACAATGGAAGGTGTCTCTGCCCGTGGGAGGGAGTGGCACTGGATGGGCTTTAAAATGCCTTCCCACCCAAACCAGCCTGTGATTCTGAGTATTTTGCTGATAGATGGAGGCAAGAATAAATATTCTGTGAGCCCTTTGTGGCCCTCCAGTTGTGCCCCCTGGGATCTGTGTGGTCACACTTGGGCTGGCCCCATTTGCTGGCACCAAAGTGTGTTTTTACAGAAATACCCTGGACAGTCGTGTTTGCTTTGCAGGGAGTTCACCTTGAAGCTCCCCAAAGTGCAGGAAGGTCCCTGGTTTAGCATGTGAAGAGGTTGGAGTGAGGATGATAAAGGCAAAACTCCCTGTGCCAGCTGCTCCATCCCTTATCAGCTGGTTGGGAAGAAGGATTTCATTTTTGCTGCTCTGCGTTGGGCACTGCAGTGTGGGGTCTGTGCTGGGAAGGGCCCTGCAGTGCTGTGGGACCTGCTGGACTCTGGTGGGGGCACAGGTCAGGCTGTCAGGGGAGGGACTGGCTCATGCCCAGGGTTTCCAAAAGCTGCCCTTGGCAGGCGAGGGGAGCTGGGAGGGAGCGAGGCTGACACTGCTGAGAATTCCTTTAACACCCGTGACATCTCCCCCTTAGGTTATGCCTGCCGTAACATCTCCACCTCCAGTGCCCTCCAGAGTAAGTGTGAAGCTTTTCTGTAAACCCATTTTTTCCCTTAAAATCCCTGGAGCAGGAGCTGAGCCCAGCCTTGTGTTTGTTTGCAGACAGAACCCACGTCAGCTGTGATATCAAAGGGGATGTTGCTGTCGTGCGCTTCAACACACCAAATTCCAAGGTATGAAAATCCCCATGGAAGGCTGAGAACTTTCCTAACCTGCAGCCTTTGCAAAGCTGGGAGCAAAGGAGAAGTAGGACAAAGAAGATTTGGGGATTTTAATGAGACACCTGCAGATGCTTCTTGGAGTACATTGTATGTTCTAAGCTAGTTTGTCTCTCCCAGGCACAAGGTCTTAAGTTCCAAATCTTAAGGAAAACTTAAAAAAAAAATTAAATCTAGCTTAGTTCTTGTATTCAAGATGGTTGAAGAATGTGTCCATACTTCAGTAATTTGGAATCTATAAATGCTTTTGATTCTATTATCATGAATACAATATAAATAGAAGCTAATTCTCATTTTTTAGGTCAATGCAGCTGCAGTTGTTCTGGTATCAGGAGGCAGGAACTCTGTAAATGACATCTGAGGAATACATCTAGAAATGCATTTTGGAGTCTCATAAGCAGTAGTGAATTTCAGATGTCATCTCACAGAGGGAAATGCTTGTTAGGGGCAATGGTACAGCTTGCAATAAAAACCTGGTTTTTAAAGCAAAGCAGCTGAACTGCTCTGATATTATACAAGATATAAAAATTTAGCTACTACTGCTATGAAAAATATTCTATTAATTGTAGCAGATCAGAAGGGGTTTTTTTTTATACACACCTTTCCTTTGAGTTGCAACAGTAGTCTCAGGTTTGAAATATTCTATTTTATGTGAGAATTTAGTGGTAGCTAAAGAACCCAGGCTGGATTTGTCCTGCTTGTTGCAGCCTTTCAGTAAAGCTGGAGGGATGTTGTCAGCCTGGTGTGGGGAAGGTGTCCCTGCTCATTGCAGGGGGTTGGATGAGATGAGCATGAAAGGTCCCTTCCATCCCAAGCCATTCTATGATTATATAGAAAAAAAATCCAGTTTACGAGTTCATAAAATCAACGTTTGGGGCCACAAACCCACAAAGAGGAACTTCCTAATTCAAGATGCCCTGCTGCAGGGTTTTATCCTGGAGTGAGCTTTGTGCTAGGCTGATGCTGCAGTAACCTGCAGCAGGTGTGGGCTCCAGCTGAGCTGCTGCTGCCTTTGCTCCCAGGTGAACACGCTGTCCAAGCAGCTGAGCGCCGAGTTCAGCGAGGTCATGAACGAGATCTGGGCCAACGAGGCCGTGAAGAGCGCCGTGCTCATCTCCTCCAAGCCGGGCTCCTTCATCGCCGGAGCAGACATCAGGTGAGCACAGTGTCTTGGTTTGGACAGACAGGTGTCTGCCAGGGAAAAGCTGGAGTTTCCCTTGGAATGGAGAATGGGAACCCCCTCCCTCTGAATTATTATAGTTTTGAATTTAAGGGGCTTTCGGGCAAAGATATGGGAATAGGAATGACAGTTCTTTACTAGGAATATTAAAAAGGTAGTAGTACAAAAAAAAAACCAAACTAAAAAAAAAAGAAAAACACTGACAGAGTCAGAATACAGCCTGACACCCTGTTGCTCAGGGTGTTGGTGTCAGTCCAATCCAGCCCTCCTGCAGTGGCAGCTGTGGTTGTGCTGGAGCAGAGATGATCCTGTAGAAGGGCCCAGTGGTGCTGAGATGGCTCTGGGCTCCCTCTGGGAATGCAGTGCACACAGGCTGTGCTGCTGTTCTGAATGCCAGCGTTGATCCAGGTGGGAATGCTGGGCTCCTCCCCCTGGGTGGGATGATGGAGTTGTCTCAGCCCTGCAGTGAGCCTGGATGGCCCATGGACAGCAGAGATCCCCTGGATGGGTCCTGGGAGAGATAAAGAAACCTGGTTTTAACAGCTGGCCCAGTTACAGAAGACACCCACCCCCTCCCCGCCCCGGAGCCATGAGGAATGGGTCATAGAGCAGATAAAGAAAAAAAACACCTCCCCAGCCTGTTTCAACAGATGGGAGTAGAATACATCTTGCATTAAACTCAAAACAGCACAGGGCTTCAGGAGCTGATGGAACTGTTCCTGAAATCCAGCAGTATGTTCCTGACATCTCCCTGGGGTGAGGCACAGGCTGGGAGTGAAATGCCCATGCTCAGGATTTCAGAGCTGCTCGAATGAAGTGAGGATCTTGGCAAAGAGGGTTGTGGCAGGTCCTTAAACCCCTCCTGGCTGTGACACTTGGTCACTCCTTCCTGCAGCCAAGGAGACCCATCCTGGCTCTGAGGTGGGCATTGTCCTTCAGCCTGGGGTACAACAAGAGTGGGTAATTCACATGCAGGACTTGTTTAAGCTGGGTTGGAGAGCCTGGCAGCCTTCCAGCCTGGCCCCTCATTTGGGCAGGGTTTGGCACTCTGCCCTGTGCTGAGCAGCCTCCCAGGCTCACTGGGTAGCTGTTCCAGGCTGTGGGATGATCCTGTGGGTGCCCACTGGGACCTGCAATGCCATTGGCTCCTATGCTGACACTGACAGGGCAGAATAGAAAGACATTAAAAGCCAGAAAGCTCTGAGGAAAGAAGGCAAATTAAAAATAAACCCTCCAGAACCGTGTTACATTTTTGGCTGGTTTTGTCCAGCAACAGAGACTCACTCCCTGTTCAGGAGGGAAGGAGGTGAGCAGGGCAAAGGCCAGGCTGTGGTTAAGAGGTGTCTCCTGGCCTCAGCACCTCCAGCATCCCAAATTACTCCTGCCTGGCAAAGGCCACGAGCCTCCAGGAGAATAATTGGCACAGGGAGTCTCTAATTGGCAGTGTGGCATCAGAGCACTGGCCATCTGCTCCTCTAAAGAGTGACTCTGGGCTATCTCCTCCACCCTTCCTGGCAAGTGCTTTGAAGCTTCCTGTGACCCTTCCTCCTCTCCCAAAGGCTTGCAGAGCCCTGGCACAAGGGATCCCATTCAGTGCCTCAGGCACAGCCCCTGTCAGCATGCAGGACCTGACCCTGCTGGGTTTGGTCTCCCTCTGTTGTCTGATCCAAAACTTGGGCCTGAACAGCTCTTGCCTGCCTGTCAGACAGTGGAGATTGTAGGAAAACAGGGACAAACTCGTCAGAATGTCTCATTTTCCTGCTGTTTTGTTGGTGCTTTTCCCCTCCTGATCCACCTCTCTCCTCCCCTCAGCATGCTTGAAGCCTGCAAGACTGCTCAGGAAGTGACTCAGCTCTCTCAGGATGGACAGAAGATGCTGGAAAAGATCGAGCACTCTCCAAAGCCCGTGGTGGCTGCCATCAGTGGCAGCTGCCTGGGAGGAGGGCTGGAGGTACTGGACAATGCTGGGGGTCACAGCAGGGGAGGGAGCTGGCTCTGCTGGTTCTCTGCTTACCCAAATGGTGCTGGCAGGACTGGTACTGTGAGATGAATTTGGGGGCTGATGAGGGCTCATTACATCATGTAAATGAGTTTGTGGCAAGTTAATGGCTTGGTTGTGCTTCAGGGCTCTGCCATGTGAGTTCTGCTGCTGCTGTGGAAAGAAAGCAAATCAAATCTGAACCTGTGTGGGCCAGGCTGACATTTAGATGAGTGTCCAAGGGAAAACTGGCTGTTTCCAGCAGGCACTGGATCTGTATCAATGCTGCTGGCAGAGTTCAGCCTGGGAAGTGCTGCTTTTCAGATGAAGTGAGCCTTGTATCCCAGCAACTTCCATTCTTTGTAAGGCTGCTGTGAGAGGGGTGTGGGGACCCAGCCAGGCTCCACCCCTCAGGCACCTTGGCTGGATCTTCTGCCTTGTCATCTCCACCCAGGATTTTGTAAACTGCAAGGCTCTGCTAATTCCTGGAGCAGAGTTGTTAGTAAAACAGTGTGATCTTGGAATGGAGTCTCTTCAGTTTGTACTGATTTCTCAAGCTTTTTACACCCACTGTGTTGACTCATCTGGACTTGGCAGTCCAGGGATAAACCAGGAATCGTGGCTGATCCGTAGATGGGACTGTGCTCTTGGTGTAGTGAATTAATTAAGCCCTTGATGGTCTAGGTGAGATTTAAAATCAGCTTGGGAATTTGATGTTCATCTCACACCTGCTTGCTGTCATCCCCCAGAAGCCATCAGGGCACAGAGGGAATTTGGGCAGTTGGGTTAAGGAATTAGAGCAGGGTCATGAGGAAAGCTGAGGGAGTGTGTGGGAGAGAGCTGTGTGATGGATGCCCAGTTCTTCTGTTGTCTTTCACAGGGAAACCTTTCCTTTTCTCTTCCATTTTAAGGTTGCCATTGCCTGTCACTACAGAGTAGCAACAAAGGACAGGAAAACAGTCCTGGGAACACCTGAAGTGTTGCTGGGTCTCCTGCCCGGAGCAGGGGGTACTCAAAGGCTGCCAAAGATGGTGAGTAAGAGGAAAACTTGACCCCACAGCCCCTTCTGCCTGGCAAACTCCCACTCTGGAATCCTCTTTGTGCCCTTTTAGGTGGGACTTCCTGCTGCCTTTGACATGATGCTGACTGGGAGGAACATCCGTGCAGACAGAGCCAAGAAGATGGGGCTGGTTGACCAGCTGGTGGAACCACTAGGTCAGTGTCCCCTCAGTCCTTTGATGTGCTGCTGTCTGTCAGGGAGCCTCTCCCCTCACCAAAATGTGTGCAGAGCTCTTGTCCTGCTCTGCAGGGAAATCCCTGTTCCCACCTTACAAGCACAGGGACCTTGAAACATGAGGCTGCTGCAGCAGCTGAGTGAACAGGAGAGGTCAGCATGGAGGGCAGGCCTGCTGGCTCTCCTCCTTAAGCTAATTACCCAGATAAGAGCCCACATTGCTCATTTATCATATCAGAGGACAGATTGCAGCCCCTAATGGAAGGACAATAGATGACTGATGTCTGTGTTTCTGCAGCCTGCAGATGGTAACCCCTGACAGGAGCTGGAGCAGGCACCCCCATGGCTTAGGCACTCAGAACTGCCAGCTGGCTGTCAGCTGGGTGCAGAAATTCCCTGCAAACTGCAGGATTCCAGGTGCTGAGCAGGCTGCTGAATCATGTCTTGCTCCCAAAGTTCTTTCACTAGGGCAGCTTTCTTGGCAGGTGACTAAATGAGGAGTTTGAGGACTAAACCCTCTAGAGCCTCCTGAGAGGTGTCATCAGCCCCACTCAGGAGTTGGAATGGAAGCCAGTGCTCCAGCTGGCACTGCCATGGAGCTGGAGGGTGCTGAGCATGTTTCCTCAGGGAGAGCATAGGCAGGACACACTGGAGGTGCTGAAGAAAATAAAATGAATAAAAAGCTGCTGCTGCCCACCCTGAGCAGTGCCAGGGAAGCTCTGGTGTCTGTGCTGTCCCACAGTGCTCAGCTGGATCACAGGATCATGGAATGGCCTGGGTTGGAAGGGACCTCAAAGCTCATCCACCCCTGCCATGGCAGGGGCACCTCCCACTGTCCCCATGTCCAGCCTGGCCTTGGGCACTGCCAGGGATCCAGGGGCAGCCACAGCTGCTCTGGGCACCCTGTGCCAGGGCTGCCCACCCTGCCAGGGAACAATTCCTGCCCAAGATCCCATCTAAATCTCCCCTCTTCCAGTTTAAAGCCATTCCCTGTGTCCTTTCCCTCCATGCCTTGTCCCAAGTCTCTCCATCTTTCCTCTCAGCTCTTCCAGGCACTGCAGGGCCACAGTGAGGTCACCCCAGAGCCTTCTCCAGGCTGAACAATCCCAGCTTTCCCAGCCTTTCCTTGTAGCAGAGCTGCTCCATCCCTGCAATCACCTCAGTGCCTCCTCTGGACTCTCTCCAGCAGCTCCAGGTCCTTGTGCTGTTGTCCCCAGGGCTGGGGCAGCTCTGCAGGTGGGGTCTCACCTGAGCACAGGGGCACAGTCCCCCCTCCCTGCTGCCCACACTGGGGGATCAGCCCAGGATACACAGATACCCTTAGCTTATCTTTAGCTGTATTCATTCCTATAAAACAGATCTGTGCTTCTCAGGCAGAAGTTAAAATTGCCTGGATAAACTTTCCCACTTGATACTTGCTTAGAAGTGAATTGTTTTTTAAGAGCTGGCAAAAGTGGCTGTTTATACCCACAATTACCCCAAGCTGCTGAAAGGAAACATGAGCTTTCTGAGGAGCTGCTGGGAATCCTGGCTCAGCCCAGAGAGGCACGTAGGAGGAACACAGAAATACAAATTACATGCAAACATTGGATGTGTTCCTTGTTATCCAAAGAGCAGCCAGTGCCAGGGGGGCTCCTGTTCACTCTGTGTCTGGGGAAAGCAGCTCTGCCTGGGGTGATGCTTTAACTGATGACAGGAGGCTTGGAAGGAGACAGACACCATCAATCAGGAGGCAATTTCAGGGCATGCAGTCAGTTCTCCTTCAGCAGGGAGCTCTGCAGCATTCCCTGGATCCAATTCTGGCATGTGCCATTTATAAAAGAAAGTAGATGGAAGTGGACAGCTCAGAGCTCCTGGGTTAGGACACAACAAAACACTGGGAATTAACTGCAGGTAAAGTAAACCCACTTCATGTGGATGGTTCTCACAGCTCAGACTGGGAAACAAACTGCAGTTTTCAGCTGGGGTATCAGAATCCAGCACTTGTTAATGTATCCAAGCTGCTGGAATCAGGGATTAACATCTTGTAGCACATCAAGTTATAAAGCTGAAGGTCTCAGCCTTGTATGGTGAGAAGAGAATTTGGAAGCTGGTGAAGTCTGAACTCTCAGCTCCCAAATGCTCTTGGGTTTCCAGTGAATTCTCTAAAACCCACTGGGCATTGCTGAAATGTAGATCATGCAGCAGCTCTGAGCTATATTTTGTCTGCTGCCTGTAAAATCAACTATGTTGTTTTGTTTGGCCTCTTTTTCCTTGGACTGGCTCTGACATTCTGCCAGGGCAGGAGGAAGACTTCCACAGGGAGCTTCCCTGAGCTGTCAGAGAGTGTTTGTGCTGCTTTATCTCCTTCTTGCTGAGAGACTCCCTCAGCAGGGAGCAGCTTCTGGAGTCTGCTGGGTGAAAACCCTCAAGTTGTTACACAGAGAAGTGAAACAAAGGGGCCACAGAGATGCTGCAAGGGCTGGAGCCCCTCTGCCACAGAGCCAGGCTGGGAGAGCTGGGAGTGTTCACCTGGAGGGGGATCCAGGGAGAGCTCAGAGAATCTTCCAGGGCCTAAAGGGGCTCCAGGAGAGGGACTGAGAAAAAGGCATGGAGGGACAGGACACAGGGAATGGCTTCAAAGTGAAAATGGCTTCAAAGATTTGGGTGGGATTTTGGGCAGCAATTTTTGGGTGGGAATTTTTGTTTCCTGGCAGGGTGGGCAGGCCCTGGCACAGGGTGCCCAGAGCAGCTGTGGCTGCCCCTGGATCCCTGGCAGTGCCCAAGGCCAAGCTGGACATTGGGGACAGTGGGAGGTGTCCCTGCCCATGGCTGGGGGAGCATTATATGACCTTTAACATTCTCTTCCCAACCAAACAATTCTGAGTTTCTGTGAATAAAACCTTACAGCTGAGGACCTCAGCCTTCTGTGGAGGAGGAGAATAGTGGGAGGTGAAACAGGAGGGAGTTTCTGATTTTGGATTTTACCTGTCTCCTCTGTCAGGGTGTCTGTTGACATCAGGGGATGTTTCCTTAGCTCTGAGGACTCTGCAGTATGTGGATGTCTTTGGAGCAGGCTGTATGAGGGTGAATGGCCCTGCCCAGCTGTAAGGTTGTAATCTCACCAGGTTTGTTCAGCCCAAAGTTGCACATTTAGCTCCAGGCTCTATTCAGTGGTCCTGTGCAGCTTCACCAGGCACTGCTCTGTCATTAATGACTCACAGTTTGCCTCTGGCAGCATCTCACAGCTTCCTGATCAGCCCTGTGCTGTGTCCTCCTGTCCTGATGATACAGTTGTCTGGAAATGAGGAATCCTGTGCTTGGAAGTTGTGCAAGCCCCCCTCAGAGGCTGCTAAAACTGGTTTTGTGGTGGCTTGCTTCATTGTGGGACAGCTTTAAGTTGGGCCAGGTGTTACAGGGTGTTGCAGCAGCTAAAGCAATTGAGAGGTTTCCTGCACTGAGTTCAAAGGTTGGGGTTGGTTGGACATTGGCTCCCTGGCATTTCCAGGGATTCAGCACTCCCAAAATTCTGTCTGTGTTTAACTGCTCTGTGTTGGCACAGTGGGGCAGGAGAGGGGAGAGGGAGAGGGAGAGGAGAGTGCAGCAAGAGGGACGACAGGCAGAGCACCTCAGTTCCCCTTGGGATTCTGGGTGCCTGCAGTTATGTGAAGTGCAAATTCTGTGGAATAAAGGGCACAAGTGGCAAAAAGATGGTCAGGAGCTGAAGACACCTCCAGAGACATCATAGAATCACTCCTTGGAGGTGTTCAGAGGCTGGTAGAAGGTCCCTGAGTAACTGATCTGATTGCAGAGTTGGATGTAGCTTGGCTCTGCTCCCACGGGGAGCTGGCATTCCAGCATTTCTGCACAATGCCCTCAATATAAATCCCTTGGGGCCTTCATATGGTCCCTGCTGAGCCTTTCCACTGCTGGTCATAACCAAGAAAAGCTGAACAGGAGCGGGGAATGGAGTGGGAGCAGTTCAAAGGCCCATCAGGTTGTGTCTGGTCCTGGTTTCCCTGCAGCCCCATCCCTCAGGGATAACTTGTGCTGTGCCCTCTGCTCTCCCCAGGGCCAGGAGTGAAGACTCCAGAAGCAAGGACAATCGAGTACCTGGAGGAGGTGGCCATTGGCTTTGCCAGGGGACTGGCCAACAAGACTGTGTCTGCCAAGAGATCCAGAGGGCTCATGCAGAGTAAGTCAGCATGGACAAACCCCAGGGGACAGCAGTGAGTGAAGTCCAGCCTGGCTTCTCCAGGATGTGTTCGTGCTCCTACTTAATTCCATTTCAAACCCAAGTTATTTCACGTTGGAATCATCTCTTGAGCAATGTGGGGTGGTAGAGAAAGCATTGCCCTACAGATCCAGGCTTTGGCACAGCTGGATGTGGTGGCTCCTGAGTTGCTGGAAGGCAGCCAGGCCCTAAGGAGTGAGAGGGAGGAGGGACCTCCAGGAACTATCCATCTGCAAAGTTTTAGTGGCAAGCTTTGCACCAAGCTCATGAGCTCGAGTGGGAAAAGGTACATGGGGCTGCTCCATGCTGATCCTGCATAGCACAGCCCAGAAATGGGGAGCTCTCTGTGGGAGTTCTGCTTCCCAAGGCTCAGTCTGTCACCAGTTGTGTTAGGAGCACTCTTCAGCCCTCAGTGAGGCTTGTCCATGGAATAATCCATGGAAACCCTCTGAGCAGCCCCTGCTGCCTGTGCCTGGGTTTCAGGTGCACGTTTCTAGTGCAAATATTCACATTTTTATTCCCTTACCTCTGCAGTCCATCCTGGCAGGCTGGCTGTGCTGCAGCCCTGTGCTGACCCCTGTTCTGTCCCACCTTGCAGGGCTAACAGACTATGCCATGGCTCTCCCCTTTGTGAGGCAGCAAGTTTACAAGACAGTGGAGAGCAAAGTTCAAAAGCAAACCAAAGGGCTCTACCCTGCTCCTCTGAAGATCATCGAGGTAACCCCCCTGTGAGGTGGGAGGAACTGGAGCTGTGGGATAATGTGGGACAGGCAGAGGGAAGGTGATCCTTCCTCTGAGTCAAGCCAACATCCTGATCCTCACAGAGATCAGTCCTGAGGAGTGCTGGTTGTGGGACAGAATTCAGAGTCACTGCCTAAAATATGATCACCAGTTTATGGGTACTAGTACCAGTGAGGGGTAGAGCAGGAATGCCAACTGAGGGAAGGCTTAGCTGGGATATTTTGTCCATGAGACTTTGAGCTGCATTTCTCCCAGGTTTTCTCTGCAGTCTCTGAAGAGATCAGGAGACCTGATCAACACCATAAAAATAGAAATTGCTATTAATTTTCAGAGCACTAAATACATAATGTACTAACTACATTAGTCCCTTCTGTTACACAGACATCCTGTTACAGACACTCTGTGGAAGAATCCTTATTGTAAAATGACTTCTCACTCCTGAAGTTGTTGCCAAGGCTGCTCTAAAACCTGTGCAGGATTCAGAGAGCAGTGACATTACAGGAGCACAGTTCCTAAAACCACAGGGAATGGCTAAAAATGAACCTGATGGTAAACTCCTCACCTGTCCTGTGCTAGAAGGACAAGGTGACACAGCTCTACTAAGAGCAGCAGGGACAGGTCTCAGGGAGTCTGAAATGTGCCTTGAATGTTGGGGAGGGGTCATTGGAGACAACAGGGAGTCCTGTTAGTGTTTGCAGCATGACTGAGCTGTGGTGTGTCTTTACTGCTTTTGGATTAGGTCGTAAAAACTGGTCTGGATCAGGGGAATGATGCTGGATACCTCATTGAAGCCCAGGTAAGGAGAGGAGATCTGGCAGGGATCAGGCACTGGTGTGGTCAGGGGATCTGTGTTTACCCACACAAAGGATTCATCACAGCCTGCTGCTTATCCCATTCCACCCCCTGTCAGGGCCAGGACACCTTTCCCCTACCCCAGGCTGCTCCAGGCCCCATCCAGCCTGGCCTTGGGCACTTCCAGGGGTGGGCAGCCTCAACACAAAGGCCTCACAAGGGCAACCTCACAGGCAGGGCCACTGTGGGTGATTGGTGCTGCTCCTCCTGGGTGAGGGAGCAGAGCTGAGGCTCCACACCCCTCTCTAGGAGCTGCTGTAGATGTTTGATCTGTCACTCATCTGACCATGCTGGCACATGGGCCTCATGTCCTGAACACCATCCAGTCCTGCCTGAGCTTTGCTGGGACACAGGGGAAACTGGAACAGAGTTTAATTGTGGGTGTAGGACAAACTGTGGTGGGCAGATCCAGGGCTGGAGCAGGCAAGTGTCCTCCCCAGCAGCTTGTTTGTGACCTGTTTATTCCCCCCACACACACAGAGTCTTTGTTTTCCTCAACCATCCTCATCCCTCCATTTCTCTGCCATAATAAACAACCTATCCCTAATTATTTTTTCCTCACCGATCCTGTTTTTGCCACAGTTTTGCTCAAATTTATTTCTGGTGCCACAGGGGCAGTTCTGGCTGTGCAGAGTGGGGTTACCTGGGCACTGCCAGCTCTGCAGGATTGAGTCCCTGGCAGCCCCACATTTCCATCTGATTATCTCTGTATTTGAGTCATCCCCAAGGTCGTTGCCCCTTAAATGCTGATGAAATCCATCCATCTCCTGCTTCCCTGATGTGCTTTGTAACTCCTTTTTTTCCTTTCTGGTGCCAAGGCTTGTATCTGTAGCTGTCACCTTACCAGTGCCCTCCTGGCTGTGCCCCATCCCTGCTGGTTGTGCATTCCACCCACGTTTGGTCTGGTGCTGAATAAAAGCCTTGGGATACTCTGTTCCTTACAGCAAAGAATGAATGGGTTTTTTTCCCCTCAGAACAGCAGCAGGATGGAGATCTTCCCAGAACCCCTGAAGAATAATAAGTGTCAGTGTTGTGGCTTTTTTACTGCCTCCCTCTCTCCCCATCAGGACAGGAGTTTGCAGATTCTCTTCTAGGCTTTGTTCTGGGTATTTTAACTCGCAGGGCAGTGGTGAAGGAAGGTGCAGCCTGCTCCAAACCTCATTCCCTGCTTTTCCTTGGCAGACTTGGCTCCAACAACCTTTGTTTTGTGTGTGCTTATGCTTTGTGTTCCTCAGAACATTTGTGCTGAGTGCTGGGAAGTTATACAGGCCTTAAATTTTGTTGCCTGTGATCCTCTGAAAATAGGATCAAGGCTGCTGCTGACAGAGAGAGCTGACCTGTTTGTAAGGATTTTTGTCAAAGCCTGAGGACACGGTGCTTCCACCCTGATCTGTGGGAACAGTGCCCCAGTTAATGTGGGATGTATGTGGGGGAGGAAGGGTCTCACGTCAGGGAAATCCAGCCCTGTCATTGAGGAACTGGAATCATCAAATCTCAGAATGGTTTGGTTGGGAAGGGACCTCAAAGCTCATCCCTTCCCACCCCTGCCATGGCAGGGACACCTCCCACTGTCCCCATGTCCAGCCTGGCCTTGGGCACTGCCAGGGATCCAGGGGCAGCCACAGCTGCTCTGGGCACCCTGTGCCAGGGCCTGCCCACCCTGCCAGGGAACAATTCCTGCCCAAGATCCCATCCAGCCCTGCCCTCTGGCACTGGGAAGCCATTCCCTGTGTCCTGTCCCTGCAGGCCTTGTCCCCAGCCCCTCTCCAGCTCTCCTGGAGCCCCTTTAGGCCCTGCCAGGGGCTGGGGGCTCTCCCTGGATCCCTCTCCTGTCCAGGTGAGCAGCCCCAGCTCTCCCAGCCTGGCTCCAGAGCAGAGGGGCTCCAGCCCTGCAGCAGCTCCGTGGCTCCTCTGGACTCTCCAGCAGCTCCAGGTCCTTGTACTGTAGGGCAGGAGGAGGAGGTGCAGGGTGGGCTGTGCTGAGCCCAGAAGGTGCCTCTCCTCAGAGGTGACCTGGTCCCTTGTCCCTTTTCTCTGCAGGTTGCTCACCTGTGCAGTCACACAGTGCCTGTCTCCCCACTTGCCCTGTTTTTGATGTGCTGGCTGAGGCAGCTGTTTAATGCTGCTAATGTTTAATGCCAAACTCTGCTCCCCTCTTCCCTTTCTTCCAGAGCTTTGGCCAACTTGCAGTGACCAAGGAATCCAAGGCTCTGATGGGGCTCTACCACGGGCAGGTGCACTGCAAGAAGAACAAGTTTGGGACACCTCAGAAAGAAGTCAAGTAAGTGCCAGTGTGGGATGCCTGAGGGAGCAGCTGGAGAACCTCTGAAAGGCTCCTGGGACTGAGTGGGCTGGAGAGCTGTGCATCAGAGCAGGGGTTTGCAGCCTCCAAGGCTGACCCCTGCAGCTTGGAGGCCTCTCCCAAGTGGTGCCAGGAGCTGTGTGACTGCCAGCAGCAGTGGGAGTTCAGCAATGTCCAGATTTGAATGTATCCCCCTGGTCCTTCCCTGCAGGACTCTGGCTGTGCTGGGAGCAGGGCTCATGGGAGCTGGGATTGCCCAGGTTTCTGTGGATAAAGGCATCAAGACCATCCTGAAGGACACGGCACAGAAGGGCCTGGACAGAGGCCAGCAGCAGGTCTACAAGGGGTATGTGAGCTCAGGGGGATTTGGGATTTGTTCTGGTGGCACTGGGCTGCCTTTAGTCACAGTTCTCCCCTGCTGTCAGCATCAGGAACTCCTGACACTGCTGTTCTGCTGGAGGAGCCACTGGATGTCACAGAAAAGCTTTATTTTGATGTTGTCCCCTGCAGTGTGCTGGGATATTGCTGTGGGATGGGCCCAGTGGCTCAGCCTCAGCTCCTTAGGTAGGCAGAGACCTAAGATTCAGCAGTGACTTCTAGAGCTAAGGAAAGAGTGATTCTGGCTGCCTCAAGGCCCATGTCAGGGAAGGCATTCCAGGGTTTTCTTCCTGTGTTTCTTTCCATGTTCTCCTGGCCCTGCAGTAACAGTACTCAGCTGTGTGTCATCATGAATATCAGTGACTGACTCTCAGCTGAGCTGTGGGAGCAGGACTTTCCTGTTTCCACATGGAAGGAGGGTTCAGAACACAGAGTGACAGTCCTGCAGGGTTGGAGATGGAGTTTTGAGTGCCAGCTCTGGGAGGGAGACAGGAGGGATTCCCTTGGTGCACCTCCAGCAGCCTGGCTGGTCCACTCAGGAGCTGTGACAGAGCTGTCCCTCCCCAGGCTGAACAGCAAGGTGAAGAAGAAGAGCCTGACATCCTTTGAGAGGGACTCCATCCTCAGCAACCTGCTGGGCCAGCTGGACTACAAGGGCTTTGAGAAGGCAGACATGGTCATCGAGGCTGTGTTTGAGGACATCAACGTCAAACACAAAGTGCTGAAGGAGGTGGAGGCTGTGAGTATCAGTCCTGAGTAGCCCCTGGGTGGTGGAAGGTCCTGGGCTGGGCTTGTCCCCTCCCCTTTGTGCTGCAGTTGGGCTCTTGGTACAAATCAGTTACACCAGGACATGGGTGAGCATCAAGGACAGCCTTCCTGTTCACTGGAGACATTCCCTGCTCAGTTAGGAATTGGTAGCTGAATGCACAGTTCTGACGTTCCCTGATTCCTGGGAGTGCTCCAAAGAAAGTTTCCATTTCTCTGGGGACGTTGATGTGACAGTGATGTCCTCTGGTATCTCCACACCTTGCAGTCCTTCCCCTGCTGTCCCTGTGTTCTGTTCAAGGGCACACTGGGGAAAGAAAGGGCTGTTCCCTGCAGTGTCTCCTGTGGCTGCACAGGCCTGGCACAAACATGGAAGCTCTGGGACTGATATTGCAGACCTGGGGAGAGTTCAGGACAAGTCAGAGGTGGCAGACTTGAACTACTGCTTTTCAATGAGCTTCTAATGAGCAAACCCAGTTTGCCTCGTTGGCCAGGGTTCCCTGATCTCC
Source organism: Trochalopteron elliotii (assembly GCA_024734555.1). Taxonomy (NCBI): domain Eukaryota; kingdom Metazoa; phylum Chordata; class Aves; order Passeriformes; family Leiothrichidae; genus Trochalopteron; species Trochalopteron elliotii. The sequence continues at coordinate 63,310 of JANPWX010000436.1, forward strand.
CAGGGCTCTGCACGTCACACTGTGGATCCCACTGCAGATCCTGTGTGCTCACACAGCCCCTTCCACCCCTCCAGGTGATCCCTGCTCACTGTGTCCTGACACTTGTCCCCTCCAGGTGATCCCTGCTCACTGTGTGCTGTCCCCTGTCCCCTCCAGGTGATCCCTGCTCACTGTGTCCTGTCCCTTGTCCCCTCCAGGTGATCCCTGCTCACTGTATCTTTGCCAGTAACACCTCTGCCCTCCCCATCAGCCAGATTGCTGCTGCCAGCAAGAGGCCTGAGAAGGTGAGTCCCCAGGGCCACATGCCCTGTGCAGAGCTGTCCATGGAGAGGTGGCTTTGCTCTAGAGACCTTCTGCTCCCTCCTCAGGACGTGGCCCAGCTCATCCTCTGCTCCCAGTGCAGGCTTTGAGCAAAGAGCTCGTGATCTGGGGGCAGGTGGGAGGGAGGGGAAGGAGGATTCATCCCAAGGGTGGTGTTGGTGGGGCAGGTCAGCACACATGAGGAGGTGTTGGTGCACGTGGGGACAGAGGAGCTGTGGAAGGTTGGAGCCAGATGGGGCTTGGGCTCTGCTCCCAGGGAACAGGGACAAGATGAGAAGAAATGGCCTCAAGCTGTTCCAGGGCAGATTCAGCTGGGATATCAGGGGGAATTTCTTCCTGGAAACAGTAGTCAGGCGTTGGAAGGGGCTGCCCATCAGAGTCCCCATCCCTGGAGGTGTCCAAGGAGTTCCTGGATGTGGCATTCAGTGGCTGGTGACAAGGTGGGGACAGGCACAGCTTGGGCTCCATGATCTTGCAGGGCTTTTCCAGCCTCAGTGCATGTGAGCAGGAGCTCTCATTCCTACAGCCCTGAGGCAGCAGTAGACTGCCCTGCCAGGGTACCTGTGGTGCCTGTGAGTGTGAGGTGACCTGCTGGAGGTTCCTGTCACCCTGCTGAGCCTCTTCCTCATTTGCTGTGAGACCTCTGGTGCATCCAGATTGCCAGCTGAGCCTCATTTGTTCATCCTTGCAAATAACATCCTCTTGCTGTTTCAATTGCCTGTGCAATGGCTCTTATGGGGAAACTCATAGGAAGTCACTTAACTAATTAGCACATTTTCTTTAATTAGTTTTGCAGCCTGCAACTCAGCAAGGTGCCTCTGACTTAACACAGGGCTTGGTGCCAAGTGTGGCTGCCAGGAGGCATGAAGGTGACACGCTGATGGCATGGTCACATTCAGAAAGTGAATAATCTCCACTTAAATGCTGCTCCCGGGGGAAGGCTGCACTTCCCTCTGTAATGAGTTTCTGGATAGAAGCCTTCTCATCCTTAAATTCACTTCCTCACCAAAGGCACTCACAGGCAGCACGCAGGGACTCCCTAAGTGCTGCTCCAGTCTGAGCCCAGCAGACACAGCATGGATGGGGCTGCCCTGCCAGCTCAGGTGCCCCTCCAGGTCACACCATGCCCATCATTTCCCTGGGGATGAGCCCAGGGATTCCCAGGCAGATTTGACTGCCACACTGTAAAAATTGTACCTTAATCCTCAAAGGCAGGAGCTCCTGGGCATGTGCTGTGGGAAAACCAAGGAGAGAAGGGAATTGGAGAGCACTCCTGTCATAGAGGGATACAGTGTGCTCAGGGCCCTGCAGCCCATGCTGGCCTTTCCCTCTGCACTCAGCTTGCCCAGCTGATTGCTCTGGGAGCCAGAATCCATCTGAAGCCACCTCTTCTCTCTCCCAGGTGATTGGGATGCACTACTTCTCCCCTGTTGACAAGATGCAGCTGCTGGAAATCATCACCACAGACAAAACCTCCCAGGACACGGCGGCTTCTGCTGTGGCTGTTGGCCTCAAACAGGGCAAAGTGGTCATCGTGGTGAAGGTGAGGGGACACTGCACACAGCAAGGGCTGGGTGATAAAGAAAAGGGTTTGTGCACTGTGGGGAGGGTGAAACATGTCTCTGGACACACTGGCACTGGCTACTCCTCTGAGAAGTGAAAAGGGAGGTCAGAAAGGGGCAAGTGCCCAGAGGATCCTCGCATGTCCCTCGTGGCAGCCATGGAAAAGCCACCAGGCACGGGGCCAGCACGAGGAGCTGGCATTCCTGCCCCACGGAGCTTCCAGGGCATCCCAGACAGAGCAGTCTGGACAGGACTGTCACCACCTCAGCTCCCTGGCAGGCTGCAAGGACAGAGGGTCAGTGAGCAGGAGCCCTCCTCTGCCTGCGTTAAATCTTGAGGGAAACAGGCAGGAGTACATGGAAAAGTGGATTTAGATTGGATATTAGGGAGAAATTCTTCCCTGTGAGGGTGGGGAGGCTCTGGCACAGGTTCCCCAGAGAAACTGTGGCTGCCCCATTCCTGGGATTGTCCAAGGCCATTGTGGACAGGGCTTGGAGCAACCTGGGACAGAGGAAGGGGTCCCTGTCTTTTTCCTGATTCCTGAGGTTGCCAGCGATGCTGAGCACGTCTCTCCTGTAGTGCTGGGAAAACTGGCTTGTCAGAAAGTGCTCTGGGCATCTCCAAACACCAGTGGGGACACAGTGCTGCTTCCCTGAGCCTCATCCCACCTCAGCTGCCTCCCTGAAGGGCAGTTTGCAGCTCCTCTGTGGCTTCCTGACTTTGTGGGGAGCAGCAGAGGTGGAACAACTGGCTTATGCTGGTTTCCCTTGTGCTGAGCAGCCTTTCCCTCAGCAGCCTGTTGGGCTTGGTGAAGCAGCAGCCAGCTCTGGACCTGCAGGCACTAGTTTGAATAAAAACACTGGGATGGAAACTCCTAGGGAGCAAGTTCAAGGAAGCCTGTAAACACTGCTGAGCTCTACAGGGAAAAAAAAACCCCAAACCTGTTCAAGCAGTCAGTACCATAGTGTAGGAGATGAGGTTTGGGGTGTCTGAACTGCAGCTGGGGCAGTGAACCACAGTTGTGGTGCTGCCAAGAGCTCACCTGGCTCCCTGCTGCTCTGCTTTTCCCCAGGATGGGCCTGGATTCTACACCACCAGGTGCCTGGGGCCAATGCTGTCTGAGGTGGTCCGAGTTCTCCAGGTGAGTGTCCCCTCAGCTCCTGTGCATCCCCCAAACCGTCATGGAAATCCCTTCTGCTTTGGGTGTGGACAAGAGAGAATGTGGGTCACCACCCCTGGGTCTTGTGGCTATCCCCAGCCTGCTCTTGGCTCCTGTTTGCAGTCAGTTAAAGGGGCTGGGCTCTGCCCCTCGGTGGCTTTTCAGGAGCTCATGCCGAGATCCCGTCGCTTCCCTTCCTCTCCTGCAGGAGGGCGTTGACCCGAAGAAAGTGGATGCCATTTCCACGGCCTTCGGCTTCCCGGTGGGCGCGGCCACGCTGATTGACGAGGTGGGCGTGGACGTGGCCACACACGTGGCCGAGGACCTGGGCAAGGCCTTTGGCCCGCGCTTCGGAGGGGGCAGCATCGACCTCTTCAAGCTCATGGTGCAGAAGGGCTTCTTAGGTGAGCTGCTGAGGTGTTTGCAGCTAAAGGGTTTTCAGCTTTCCTCCACTTTGGGGAAAGCACCAGCATCCATCAGCCTGTCACACCTTAGGCAAGAGCAGTGGGAGAACAGCCTTGGGAATGGGGCAGGAATCCCTCCCACAGAAGCAGTGGTGCTGTTGGTCCTTTGGACCTGAGAAGGCATTGAGGGCCTGGCACTGTGGCAGCATCTTGCCAAGGGGTCAGTCAGGTGGAGCTGGGTCCCTTCCCTCTGCCCCTGCTGAGGCAGCACATCTGTGCTCTGAGGTGCAGAGTGCTGGGAGGATCTGCTCCCTGAGCAGGAACAGCAGGCACAAAACAAGCTCCAAGGTGTCAGGAGGAAACAAGACACGTGGCAGGAGCTGAATTGTCTGCTTTGATCCCCACAGGTCGCAAGGCAGGGAAAGGCTTCTATGTGTACCAGGAGGGAGTGAAGAACAGGAGCGTGAACTCCGGCATGGATGAGATCTTGGCAAAGTTCAGGGTGCCAGCAAATCCTGATGTGTGAGTACGTGTGTGTGAGGGAAGGCTGGGACTGGCTCAGGCCCTGCCCAGCTCCTTATGCTCTGAGCAGCAGCACAAGGTGCAGCAGGTGATGTTGAGGGATGTGGAGCTTCAAGGGCTGGAGCCCCTCTGCCATAGAGCCAGGCTGGGAGAGCTGGGGGTGCTCACCTGGACCAGGAGAAGGATCCAGGGAGAGCTCAGACCCCCTGGCAGGGCCTAAAGGGGCTCCAGGAGAGCTGGAGAGGGACTGGGGACAAGGCCTGCAGGGACAGGACACAGGAAATGGCTTTAAGCTGGAAAAGGGGAGATTTAGATGGGATCTTGGGCAGGAATTGTTCCCTGGCAGGGTGGGCAGGCCCTGGCACAGGGTGCCCAGAGCAGCTGTGGCTGCCCCTGGATCTCTGGCAGTGCCCAAGGCCAGGCTGGACATTGGGGCTTGGAGCAGCCTGGGACAGTGGAAGGTGTCCCTGCTCATGGCAGGAGGTGGAACTGGATGAGCTTTGAGGTCCCTTCCCACCCAAATTATTCTGTGATTCCATGACATTGCTGAACACAGAAAGCTGATCAAGCCCTTTTATCCCAAATCCATCTGGACACAATCCTGAGTGCCATACTCCAGGAAACCCTGCTTGGGCACGGAGGTTGGACTAGAGGTGCCCCAGCTGTCCCTTCCAAACTCCACCATTCTTAGTGCCTGCTTCAGGATATGTCACAGAGCTTAGCCCTGATCCTCACGTGGACTGGGACACTCCCAGCCCTGTCCTGGCCCTGTGTGGCAGCTGTGCTGTCCTGAGGCACTGTCCCTGCCCAGCCCTCACCCCCAGGCCGTGTCCCACAGGTGCTCGGACGAGGACATCCAGCTGCGCCTGGTGACGCGGTTTGTGAACGAGGCCGCGCTGTGCCTGCAGGAGGGGATCCTCAGCAGCCCCGTGGAGGGCGACATCGGGGCTGTCTTCGGCCTGGGCTTCCCGCCCTGCCTGGGAGGTGAGTGCTCAGAGCTCCCCCTGGGCTGTGGCAAGGCAGGAGTGAAGGTTTGAGCTGCAGCCTGAGGAAATGGCCTCAGGGTACATCAGGGAGGGTGTAGGTTGGATATTGGGAATAATTTCTTTATGGAAAGGGCTATACAGCCCTGGCACACAGCTGTGATTTTAAATCCCCATACCTGGAGGGATTTAAAAGCCCTGTGGGTGTGGCACTTGGGGACATGGGTTAGTGGTAGTCTTAACACTGCTGTTTGGACTCAATAGTCTCCAAGGGCTTTTCCACCCTAAATAATTGCATGATTCTGATGCTGTCTCTTGCCACTGCTGCTGGAGTTCACCAAGGGCTCTTGGACCCGAGGTGGTGCTTCTGGCATGTGCCTGGTGCTTTCCCTCCTTGAACCAAATTCAGACTGAGGCAGCAGCCCCAAGGGACTCCTTACAAAGGCCTGGAGGGACAGGATAATGGGGAATGGCTTCCCATGGTTAGACAGGATATTGGGAAGGAATTCTTGGCTGTGAAGGTGGGCAGGCCCTGGCACAGGGTGCCCAGAGAAGCTGTGGCTTCCCCTGGATCACTGGAAGTGTCCAGGCCCAGGTTGGACAGGGCTTGGAGCACCCTGGGATAGTGGAAGGTGTCCCTTGGCAGGGGTGAGACTGGATGAGCTTTGAGGTCCCTTCCCACCCAAACCATCCATGATTCCATGATCATCCATGTCCCAGCTTGTCCTCAGCACTCGAGTGCCTCTGCCCAGCTCAGGTGAGCAGGGAGCAGAATCCTGCCTTGCCCTGCACTGGCGGGTCTCTTGTGGAGAAGGACAAATGGGACAAAGCCCATTGCTTCTGGATGCTGGGACCCTTCCAGGCACCTTGGTGCTTCTCCTTCCCTGTCCTTGCTGTGTCCCTGTCCCCGCTGTGTCCCCCCTCTGTCCCTGCCCCTGCTGTGTCCCCGCTGTGTCCCTGTCCCTGCTGGTGTCCCTGTCCTTGCTGTGTCCCCACTGTGTCTCTGCTGTGTCCCTGTCCTTGCTGTGTCCCTGCTGGTGTCCCTGTCCCCGCTGTGTCCCTGTCCCCGCTGTGTCCCCGCTGTGTCCCTGCCCCTGCTGTGTCCCCGCTGTGTCCCTGTCCCCGCTGGTGTCCCTGTCCTTGCTGTGTCCCCGCTGTGTCCCTGTCCCCGCTGGTGTCCCTGTCCTTGCTGTGTCCCCGCTGTGTCCCTGTCCCCGCTGGTGTCCCTGTCCTTGCTGTGTCCCCGCCGTGTCCCTGTCCCCGCCGTGTCCCTGTCCTTTCTGTGTCCACACCGTGTCCCTGTCCCCGCCGTGTCCCTGTCCTTTCTGTGTCCCCGCCGTGTCCCTGTCCCCGCCGTGTCCCTGTCCCCGCCGTGTCCCTGTCCTTTCTGTGTCTCCGCCGTGTCCCTGTCCCCGCCGTGTCCCTGTCCCCGCCGTGTCCCTGTCCTTTCTGTGTTCCCACCGTGTCCCTGTCCCCGCTGTGTCCCTGTCCCCACCGTGTCCCTGTCCTTTCTGTGTCCCCACTGTGTCCCTGTCCCCACTGTGTCCCTGTCCCCGCAGGTCCCTTCAGGTTCGCGGACTCGTACGGCGCGCGGCAGCTGGTGGACAAACTGCGCAAGTACGAGGCCGTATACGGCAGCCAGTTCACACCCTGCCAGCTCCTGCTGGACCACGCCAACAGCCCCAGCAAGAAATTCCACCAGTGAGGTGACATGGTGACACCGGGACAGCTCCTCCAGCCGGGCCCCGGCTCCCCGCAACACCCCGTTCTCCGTTAGGGTAATCTCCAAAGCTCCCGGGGGAGGGAAGGAAGGAAGGAAAGAAGAAAAGGAGGGGGGCAGCAGGTTGCCTCATGGCTTGTAGTCATTTCAAGTGCCTTATCAGCCACTGTGTGTTGGGCACATCCGTCCCGTGCCAGCCTGGGCCTGGGGGCTCCGTGCTGGGGGTGGGAATTCCTGCTGCCGTGGCCTCCAGTGCTCCCAGTCTGGCCAGTAGCATCCAGCTTGTGGCTGGAGCCGAGGCCTTGCCTTTCCATGAACATCCACCAAAAATAAAGCCCTGTCTCCTGGGTTTGGACTCCTGCTTCTCCTCCCATCTCCCTGAGGGAATGGCTCAAACTGGGATTGACTGGCTCAGGCAGTCCCCTGGGGTCCAATCCATGGTGTGCTGGGTCCCATGGAGGATGGCAACAGCAGTGCAGCACTGTCACCTCTGCCATCACTCAGGGGCTGTGAGGAGCCTGTGGCACAACTCAGGGGCTGTGAGGAGCCTCCCTCTGCCTCGGGGTGATCCTGGCAAGTGATCCTGGCAGATGGACCGGCCTGTAATTGCAGATGGAGCAGCCAAAGGCCAGAAGGGCCCCCCGTGGGGAGAGATCAAGTTAAACTAAAAGGCTTTAAATCTCCGGGCACCTGTCACTGGCCTGGCCCCTCCCCTCCCTTCCTTTTCTTGCTCCCTGGCAGGCCTTGGGCCAGGAGCTGAATGCTGCTGCTCTTCATGTCACCTCTCCCTGTCTTTCAAAGCTCCCAGACCAAAACTGGGCCAAGACACCATCTCATCTGCCTCTGCTGAGTGCTGGAGGAGGCACAGGGCTGGTAACATTCCTTCAGCCCTCCTGGGGAGTTCAGGGAGCTGCAGGAATGTGCCTGGGGCTCCCTCAGGCCAAGGGGGCTTCACTGCAGGCCCTGGGATCCCCCCAGGAACAGCTCTGACAGCAGCATCTGCCCTTGGAGGGGGACAGGAATCCCTTCCCAAGAGATGGGAAGGGCCTGCAAGGAGGGGAGAGACCCCTCAGAGCCTCCATCCTCCCCCCTTCCCCTCCTCCCTGAGCAAGGGCCTTCTCCAGGGGCTCATTACTCTCCCGTACATTTATTATGCTAATCCACAAGGATTAAGTTAAACCAGCCGACGCAAAATCCAGTGTTTTCCAGCCCGCTGGGGCCAAAATTACAGTCCAGTGTTAAAACGGGAAGGGGGGAGGGCTGGGCAGTGGGGGAGGAGAACCTGCAGCATCAGAGAGGGACGGGAGCGGGGCCACCCCGAGCCGTGGTCCGGGCGACTCGGGGGGGTCCCCGGCGTGGCACTAGATCTTGGGGCGCCAGCCCTTGATGAACTGCATGATCTTCTTCACCTGGAGCTTGGTGAGGCGGAAGTCGTCGGCCAGGATCTCCTCGCTGAGCTGCACGAAGATGCTGCCGTCGATGCGCTCGCGGGCGAAGAAGCTCACCACGTCCTCGGAGAGGCCGATGAAGCGCAGGCACTTGGACACCTCCTCCAGCGACAGCGCCGACAGGTCGGCGGGGGGCAGCCAGGCCGGGCCGTCCCCGCCGGGCCGGG
>JANPWX010000437.1:0-63263 GCA_024734555.1 Trochalopteron elliotii
ATTAGCTAAAAGGAACCCCCTGTCATATAAATCAGTTCATGCTTTAAAAAGCTTAAATACAGCACCTTATTCCCCAGAGTGTGGAAATTCATTATCCTACCCATAGATTATGGGGGAGCAGCAGCCTTGTGACATGCTCTTCAGTGACCCTTGTTCTTCTAAGCCCTGGGAATTTCTCAAGTATCAGTGAACTGTGCAAAAAAATTACATCTGAATGTCAATCAGAGCCCATGTGCTTTTTCCAACTCAAGCATCTTAACTCTAAAGTGATTGGCCTCCTCCCTCTGGGGTCAGGCTGTGAGATATAGCAGCTCTCTCAGCTGTGATATTAACATTTCAGCTCAAGACTCAATTCACATCTCCATCTGAGAGACAAGATACAAGACCTTAGGCCTGCAAGCACTGCAGGGAAGTTTAGTTTGATTCTCAAAATCCCAGGTGTTTTACAGATTGAAAGTAAACCAAGAGGCCAAAACTTTAAGTCTCAACAGTGTGTTTTTGTGTTCTGTAGGAGGAATTTTAATCAACACGGTGTCTTGGTTTGGAAAGACAGGTGTTTGGAAAGACAGGGAAAGCTAGAGTTTCCCATGGAATGAAGAATGTAAACCCCCTCCCTCCAAATTCCTATAACTTTGCAATTAAGGGGACTTGCAGGCAAAGATATGGGAATAGGAATAACAGTTCTTTACCAGGAATATTAAAAAAATACAAACGTACTAGTACAAAAAACAAGCAAACAAAAAAAAAATCCTAGAAACCCTGACAGAGCCAGAATATGACCTGACACCCTGTTGGTCAGGGTGTTGGAAGTAGTCTAAAATAAGTCCTCCTGGAGTGATAAATGTGGTTCTGTTGGAGTAGAGATGATCCTGTAGAAGGGTCCAGTGGTGGCAAGATGGGTCCAGTCTTCCTCTGGGAATCCAGTGGAAAACAGGCTGTCCTGGTACTCTGAATTGTAGGTTTTATCCAGTCATGCTACTCTAGGGAAGAATGCTGGAACCCTGCTGCTTTTTGGGAGAACCCTAGCAAGCACATTCCAATGGCATGTCCCAAACCTGACCAACAAAAATCCACTCCTCCCACATCCCAGTGGCAGCTGCTTTCCCCTGCAGCTCTCACAGCAAAGCCCATTCCTCCACAGAGGGATGAGGCTGTGTGTTGAATATCCATGGGTCAAGCCTGTGGATCTGAGCCTCAGGACTGGTAGCTTTCTTTTTCTTGTTTTTCTGAGGAGCTGCAGCAATCTGTGGTAGCAGCTGCAGCAAAAAGCCCCAAAGGTTTGGGTCACTTTCCCTGGTAACCCTTCTAGCTGATAGTGGCAACTGCAAGATGTTGCTCAACCGAGAGGGTCAGAATTTTGCCATGGAACAAATCAAAAGATTTTTGGACTGCTCTTTTCCACAGGTCACTCAAATCTACTTTTTTAGCATGACTTGAAGGAGGCTTCATTTACATTGTTTCAAAAGGAAATTTTCATCTTGAACTGGTTCCCAAAAACAGGCATGTTCTAGAAATAGCTACACCATCTTCATAATAGTTCTACTTTCTCAGGACATAGAGACCATCAGAAGGAAGACTTCTGTTTTCACACACAGATTGATCTTCTGCATGTTCACCTTTCACTCTAGGTTTTTAAACTCCTTTCAATACTGAAGAAGCTATTCAGAAATCCAAGAGAAAAATATCGAAATAACTTTTCCACTGTGTAATCTCTGCAAATTTGAGGAATTATGAAAAGTTAAGTGTGGTTAGAAATGTAAGAAACAAAAGCTAAGAACACTTGTCATTTGCTCTATTTTTCTTAGGAAAGAGAAGGAACAATGTTTAGATTCTCTCCCCTCTCTTCTCTACCAAGTACAATTTTAAATTTCCAAATTTTCAAGTGGTAGGGACAAAGATATAAAACCAATTGTTTCAAAAGTATCACATTAAAAAAAAAGCCTTGGAAAACAACACCTCTACATAACATTGGACAGACCAAAAAAGTGTGTCTTTCTATTTTAGATCATGGGAAATAGAGACAACTGAAATAGTTGACAGAGCCACAGAGTTGTTCAGCTGTAGTTATTTACAGTGTTCTTTGAACCAGAAAGACAACATGGCCACCCTCAGTGACAGCTGTGGAAGATTGGAAAAAAAGAAAAAAAAAATAGGAGCTATGACTGAGCTGGTCATGGCAGTGCAGTGCTATGGGCATCTGGAAGAAAAACAGCAAACCATTCTGAAAACCTCTAGTACCAAAATTGAAATTCCAATAGTTAATTTTATTATTACTACAACATTTGAAATCTATAGCATTTAGCATTCAGATTTCATTTTACGAGTAGTTTGACATCATGGAAAATTAAGTCCTTAGTTAGAAGTCTACCATTTAAAATCCACACTTTTAAAGAAACTTATTGAAGGAACCAACAGATACAAGAAAATAAAACATTTGAAATAGATAGCAATGCCATTCTAACTTAACTCATCAGAAGAAGCATACAGCAACAATTCACCTCACCTGGTGAGGCTTTTATGATTTGATTTCTGCTGCCCTGTTATAAATGTGCATGTAGGAAGGAAAACTTCCTCATCAAGTTTTCTGTGAGACAGGAAACCTCTCAAAGAGAGGAAAGGTAAAAACAAACACCCCTTCTTTCTTCTCACACTCCTCCTAGCACTGGAAATCTGGATTAACATCCCTTTACACAGCCAGAAAACACACATAAGTAAAAATAAAATCATACAGTGTTGGCAGGAAACAGGCTCACCTGGGTTTAAACTCTGTCACCCAATGTAAAACAAATTAGACCGATCTTAGCTTCACTGTAGTAAGTGCAAATGTTCCCATGAATGTCAAAAGGGGCAGAATTAATTTAATATGATTCACTACGATCACTGATGTCTACAGAGGCAAAGAGAAACTGTTCTATAATATTATTCTATCAAACACAACCATAGTGGTTTCTTACATAGATTCTGAATAAAAGAGAACTAGCCTCAAATATAATCCACATTCTTATTTATATCTTAATAAAAAAAAACACTTTTGGAACTAAAATGTTCTACACTTGCCCTCAGACACATGGGTCTCAAAGCATTCACATCAAAGCACTGTGAATAATTGAAAGAGACAAGGAGAAAATCGTCTTTAAAATACAGGTGTATGAGGATATTATAAGAGTGACGTGAACCTGCTTATAACATATAAAAGAACAGAAAAATATTATTGACTCATGTCTTATTTCTCAGATCCCTAAGCTATTGTATATCATTCTGAGATTAGCCCAAAGCAAACAGAGGCTTTAAAACTATGATTTCTTTTTCTCAACACAGCAATCCTTGAAGAAAAATTTAACCACAAAAATGCAAAGTTTAAAACCTATAAAAAGCAAATTGGAAGGAGGGCTGTACCTTAGTTGACCCTACTTGTAACTGCAGTGCCTAGTCTCAGGGTCAAAAAAAAAGGGCTGCTCTCCACTTGACACTCCCAGCCTAATGCCAAATGTCAGCAGCAACCCAACATTCTTCCATCCCATGGACATTATTCTGCCAAGACCACCCAAAGATATTGAGCTTGTGACATGGCATCTCTGAACCACACGGGATGGGAACAGTTAACAAATATTGCAGATGTGGCTCCTGTGCAAGGACAACCTCCCTGACCTCTGGGAACCATCCAGACCCTCAGCCATGGGAAGAAGCAGGAGGGGAGATCACTGGGGCCAGCAGCACCCAGCACTAGTCGTGTTCTGAACACCCAAATGAGTTCATCCTAACCCCAGCAGTGGGGTGCCCTGTGCTGTGCTCTGGCCATTTCCCACACTTAGGCACTCCCAGATTTGCCCTTTTTCCACTCTCCTCCCTCTGGTAAGTACCAGGTGGCACTTGCTCATCTGAATACTTTGGTACCAGGTCACCAGGTAATGTTTTCACATCCTTTCACAGCTTTTCACACCCAGGCCTTAAGGACCAGAGAGAGAAACTATTAGTATTTTATGCACGCTGAGGCAGGTAAAGAGCTGTACAGATATGGTTTGATTACATCATTAAATCAAGCTACTTGATCTCCTAAAAGACCTTACAATGTCACCTTCTTTCACTCTGAAAACAGGAGTAAAATCACCTCTAGCAGCCTGTTATATTCTCATTGAGCTCAGCGTGCTGTACATGAGTTTCACAACATCACCCACCCCTCTGTGTTCAGAAAAAAGGGAAATTAGAATAGAATTGTGATATAGTGCATGGGGGGTTTTTGGTCATGTTTTTGGACTGCACCACAATCTGTGCAGCCATGCCAGAAAGAGGAGGAAAAACTAAATGCAGAAATCTATATTCCCTGTCCCCATGAAACTCTATTTGAACTCCTAATCAAGACAAATACTTCACCTACAATACACCTTCTATTCATAAAGAGAATGACAATGGTAGAAAAAAATTAGCTGACAAATGCAAACAGCACTATCATCCGTCCTTACCAACTCTAACAGGAAACATCAAGTTTTTCCAAAAAAGAAAAAAACATGCATCAGAGCTGAAAGGCAGAAAACAAAGTAGACAGTTCAGTTAGAAATTATCTTAATTGAATTTTGAATGAAGAATGCCCAGAAGCTGGCCTGTTTATGATAAACCTCGGGGTTTCTGCATGGCTGGATTCACATTAGCAGAGGAATGGTAGCCTCATGTATTCACTGATCTATTACCTTCAAATTAGAAATGGAATATTGCATTAGCATGCAGAAGGACACAAGCCAGCACTACAGGGGAAACCAGTATTTCTGTTGTAAGCACTGGAGAATCACAGGGCACATCTGTATAAATAATGAGGTAAGGGAAAAAACTGAGCTTGCACTGTTCTGAGACTCCTTTGCCTTGATTAGGAATACTGACATTCATTTTAACACGACACCTGATCTAAACAGCCAACTCAAGGCCAATGTTCAATACCTTTCTGATAGGAGCCTCTCCTTTCTTCTCTCTCATTTCCCTAAAAAATATAAGATAAAATAATGCTCAGATATGCTGAAATCTTTCATCCATTGATGACTTCCAAGATTCAGCTAAAATTCAAAGGGTTTATTGCAGCTCTCAGATTTAGATACATAATTTACTCAGTTGTTCTAGTCTCATTTGCAGTTAAACAGTGACTATCATTTTCTGACTTGAACTACCTGAAGATTTTCTTCTGAAGAGCACAAAAAAAAAATTCAACTCTTGACACCAAGAGTATCTTTCCTCTGGGAAATGCTCTAAGAGATGTTACCAGCAGGTGGTCTGGCACGCCACTTGTCTGTCACCTGACAAGGCAAGTTTTGTACCTGCCTCTTCTCATCATCTTTAGCAGAAATGAGCCAAGTCACAACTCACATTCCTGGCTCCAAAAATCCAAGAGAGCCTGCACTGTCAACTTCGTTGCTTTTGTCTCAGCTGATCTTCAGCAGTTCTGCTTTGAAGGACTGTGTTCTTTATTCTCAGATAATGTTAGCAAAGATGCTGATTCCTGCATTACACATGTTCCTTATGTTGAAGTCTTCTATTCCCCTCTGGAAAGCTCATATTTTCCAAAAATATATCTAGAAATATTCATGCATTTCCTGGCTTTTCTGTCTTTGTAGGCTGAAACTCTGCTGGCTTGGGATGGACCCTTGAAGAAGACTGTACAGGAGGCACTAGGATACATTGATGGGCAACTTTTCAACCACGTGTATTGTGCCCCAGAAAAGTTCAGAATTAAAGCAGATAAAGACTACTGATTAACACCAAATGTGGCAAATCATTTTGGCTGAAAACATTTTGTGTTTAAAACCTTTCATTTTGACATCATTGAATTACCTGGAATCATTTAACTCCTAAACACACTGAAGCATAAACATTTCAAAGCAAAAATAGTTCTGAAATGTAAGAGTTCTTCTCAAAGAGTAGTTTTGTTCAAAAACACCATCTCTTCCCCCTCAGCTATCTGGTTTTTTTCAGCAAAAAGCTAATTTTTCAGTGGTGCCCTTGGGAATCTGAAGGAGAATTTGGAAAAAATGAGAGAGGGGAAAGAGGGAAAAACCCTCAGGCCTCAAGGTAACTGGATTGCTTTGTCCCATGTCAATGAAGGCAGAGTGGAAAAGACCAAATAATGAGCTAGCCAGAACTGCAGCACCTCAAGCAAGAGAAACTGAAGAGTACATGGGTCCCAAGACATAGGACCTAAATAAACATCCTGCTGACTTGTCCAGGCAGAAAATCTGCTTTGCTCTTAGGTTCCAGGAACTTCACATCCGCATTGTTTCCAGGATAAATCACTCCTCCTTTCATATAATATCACAAAAGCAGAGATCCTCAATACATCAGCTAATATACATAGATAATGTATAATACAGACTCCCATAACCCTAAATACTAGACTTATATTTTAGCAACCACTCTTATTAATAATTTTCAATCTGAAACACTTTTAAACAATATAGTTTGAAGGGCTTAAAACCAAACAAATTATTCCATTTTCCCTTACTTGAATACATGGCAGGTTAGCTACATTCAGTCCTGCCTGAAGGAGAAAGACATTAGCATAGAAAAATCAGAGATTTTAACAAATCTATTCGATTAGATCTATGTATTGTTTTAGGAGGTATTTGCCCTCTAATGCACGTGTGGTTAGGATGGAATATAATTGTTCAGAAAGGCAATCTTCTAGTATCACTCTGCTAGAATAATGTGTACAGCATTCACATTCAAATAGACAATCTGTGAGAGTCTGTTCAGTAAGAAGGTGTTTTTATAATGAACATCTCTATTTCACTATTGGCAGAAAGGAAGGGGAATTGAATAACAGACATTTTAAATCCCAGTTCTCCAATCTACTTCAATTTCTTCTCCATTATCACTTTCAAAACTACAGTACCTGTTTTCTCCAAAACTTTGCAAGGCTTAAGTTCCAATTGCCATCTCCACTGCTGGCTATTAAACTGTGCATACCCTACAGGGGTGTAATTAAGGAAGCATTAAGATTCTTTCACCAAAGGACAGTTCATTTGTTGCTGCTGCACTCTTTTTTTTCAGGAGGTTAACTTCTTGGCAGACCTTGCATGTCCTAGAGTCGATTTGCATCCCAAGGATGAAGTCGTGTGGGTAGGGCTGAGCAGTTTATCTCCTCACCTCTCATTTATTACTACATCACTTGGCAGTGCTGCTGACCTTTCTCACCTTGGAAACAGGGACCACACACTACTGGGACTGTGGGAACAGGGACAGAAATAATATAACAAATGATAAAAATATTAACAGCATGATGATACCCTGAAAGTCCCAATGTTAAAAGCAGGCTGCTATTTCATCTACTCTCCTACTTGCTTTCTTATCTCCCACTAAAAGGTTAAAGTACTGGTAATCGTGCAGCCAGACAGTTATATGTAGTTACAAACTAAATACTTCACTTGGTCTTCTGCTTGGTGCAGCAGTCACTTCAGGAGGAAGTGCTGTCACGCTCGGTCCTGAGAAGAGGGCCATCACAGTTCAGAATTCTCCTGTGTGGCCTTACTTTGGCATCAAAGGCATCTTGCTGACCATCTAGACACCTCCGCCATGGTCCGGAAGCAGAAACAGGATGCCTTTAGAAGGAAGAGGAAATTAAAGAACTGGATGCTGAAACATTTGAAACTGCAACCATTAGGGTATGTGTGATGGAACCAGCCTGACGTGATGGAATTCATTGCAGAAGCTCCTTAAGGGGACTTCAAGCCCCTTGTGTCCCCAGACAGAGACTTGCTGCCATCACCAGCGCTGACTGTGCCTACTGTGCGTGGCTGAAAGAATCAGCATTAATAAAACCCCCAGGCAGCCCCAGCAGCCTCATAAATGTCAGCAAGAGAAGCTGGACAATGTCAGGGCAGGCATGAGGGAGAGCAACAAAAGCTCATTTCCAACACTAATTCCCTGACTCTTCCTGTTTGGGTTTTGTGGTGGGATACAAAACCTGCCATGCTTCCTGCACTTCTCCCCGTGCACCCAAACTCCACCTCCTCCATTTTTCACCTTTCCTTTGAGGGAAGCACATACACCCCCCAATTTCTGGGCTCTCACACAGCCCACCCCCTCTGCAGGGCAGCCTCTTAGAAACAGCTTCAGGGCAGATGTGGCAGAGAAAAACCCAGTAAAGGATGGAGCTCCATGTACAAGTTGGTATTTAAAGTGCTTCTACTTCAACAATGAGATAAATCCTGAGCAGGAGAATTAACTTCTCCAGCAAGTTTAAATGTGCCTAGATCCATGATTGATGGGAATGAAAGACTGCTTCATACTCTGCAGTGACCTTATTCATGTTTTCTCCTCTGACAACAATTCCCTAATAAATTGCCCCGACTGATAAAGACATCATAAAAAGTATTCTGAGAACCCATTCACTAAGCCATGCACCCATGACTGTGCAGTAGCTAAATCAGCAGGCAAGTCAGTCTAGTAACAGCTAATTTGGGAAAATTAATATTTTTACTTTAGAGAAGCAATGGTTGTGCTGCATAGTGATGAATTCATTTTGATTTTAATGTGTCTATCATCTGAAAAATTACTTTCAAAGTTGCCTTCAAAATTAACCCTTCCTTCATTTTCATTCAATGAACAAACACCTGAGGAAAACAGAGGGCAGAAGGTGATTTTAAAGCAAAGAAAAAAAAAAAAGGCCAGCACTAATGTCACTACAGAAGATGAAATTGAGTGTTGTTTCTTTAGCCCTTTTCTTGCCTATAGTTAATCAAGTCAAAACCCCATGTGTAGCACACCCCAAAAACCAGTTTTGAATACCAGACAAATCACATCAACTGAGTTAAAAAAGAAATGGAAGGAGCAGAAACAAAATATCACAAGCCTGAAGTATGAGCTGCTCTTTTCAATCAAGAACTGGTTTCACAATCCCAATTCACTTCCTTCTACATCTCAACTTAGCAGGAATAAGAGTTCTCTTAGAAACCTTTGTAGCATCTTGGCTGAGCTCTCAGAAAAGCAGGAGAGACAGCCTACAGACACAGCCTTCTTTGCTATAGTGGCTTTACAGAGCATCAAAATACTTCTTAAAACAAGAGAACAAGTTGTTTTTTATCCTCAAATAAGCAGCTAAGAACCAGTGAGTATTCTGTGAGGAAGCAGTCTCACTGAGCAAAAGGAATATCTGCACATATTCACTGTTATTTCCTTAATGGCATTTTAAAGTAGTTACAGAGTTATAGAATGGATCAGAGAAGAAGTGAACACAGTGGGTCATCACCCCAGCCTGTAACAGATAAAGAAATTCTCTCCTTCTGATGAATTGAGTTTTTATATATCAGACAGACATTATGAATAAATATTTATAGAGTCCTTTATCAAGTCATTACTAGCCTTAGATGATATAACCACTAACTGATAAGGAACAGCTTCACCAGCTGTTATTCATCTTCTTTACTCAAAATTGTGTGTACTATTTGCTCCCAGGAGCATGAAAGCCTTTAATTTAAGGCGTGCTAATAATAAAATTCCCTGTATTTTCTTAGACTGGCATCCTAGAAGAGGTTCCTATTAGGGTCTAGCTTTTTAGCCCTAGCTTTTAGGAAACTTAATTCATTACTGTGAGAAATTGCAGAAACATGTTATTTCTAAAGAAATTCTCCCTTATATGTAGATAAACTCTATTGGATTTGCTTGGTTTGGGTTTGTTTGGGTTTTTTTTGGTTTTTTTTTTTTGTTTTGGGTTTGTTTTTTTGGGGGGGCTTCTTTGTGCTGCATTATAAAGGCTAAACTGTGTGGAATATACACTGTAAAGCACCAAGCAGGCTACAGATTGTTTGCCAAATATCACACCCTATGGACTGGCCACATTAGCACAGCAAGGAAGGAAAGGAGAATGCTGATGTGGCATGAATAATATATGATACATCCTCAGTTCTGTAATCTCAGTATTTGTTTTCCCTTTTACCAATCGAAGTAAGCAAGAAAAAAAATTGTAGGCTTTAGCAAGTGTATATTTTGTTGCACATGAAGGAATATTAATACTTCTTAGCTGGACCTGTATTTTTTAGATGACATTTCCTCAAGTAACTTCAGTTTTTGGCAATGCTACAGAATTACATGGACAAGTGGGCAGTTCTCAAGTAGCCAGGGATTTCACCACATGGACACAGAGCAATGAAAACAGAATTTAAGTACATCAGCACACTCCTTACTTCATTGGAAGACTACTGTAATGAGATGATAGGTAGCTTTATGTTGCTTCTAATTCTCTTTTCTCTCATCCTTGCAGCTGAGTGTCCCTTCTTTATCAATAGGAAGGAAGGTTTGTGACTAATGTAAACCAAGCAGTCCTCTCTAGGGGGCTGGGAAGTCAAAATTATAAACCCCAAATAAAACCAAATAGTCCTTTGTTGCAGCAGCCCTCTCATTAGAGGGTAGAAATGAGCCAAGCACAAACTTCTTGCTCATCACAGCATGAAAAGGGTCCTGGTTTATTCCCCTTTACAGCTCAGCCATCCTGACTCCAACCATTCACTGACTCTGCCTGCAGCAGCTCCTGCTGGAGGTTTTCCTTGCAGCCTCAGACTGCTGGTTATTTCCTGCTGAACTCTGACTGCAGGGATCAGTTTGCAGACTCTGACTGCAGGCTTTGACCTGGCTAGACTGTGACTGCAGGTTCAACAACAGGCTCTGACTGCACACCCAGACTGACCTCACAGCAGGGATTCTCTCTCCCCAGGATCCTTCCTCACCCTCTCATTCCCTCTTCCTCAAGGTTCCTCCTCCTTCATGATCCTCCTCACCAGCTAACCCACTCCATTTTATCACTAATCTTTATTGGATATAGCTATGACCCATCAGGGGCAAGGCTGTATTGTGCCATTAACACAGCTGTTACTTAGGGACAAGGTCACCTGTATTCCCTTCTCCTATAGTCCTTCACCTAAAAAAAAACCCAACTCATTCACATATATGATCCTAGATCCCTGCAAAAATCATAGATCTGCCCTGAAGGGCAGAGATAAAGAGAGAGACCAGGCCTTCAAAGAGAAAGATCACAGGGATTATTTCCTTAGGGGAAAAAAAAATCCAAAACCATTTTGTCTGCTGTTCTGCCTCAAAAACAACAAACAAAAAACCTCACAACATCAAAATTCCTCCAAATAAATGAACAAAAGAAACCACACACAAAAAACCCCAAGAGCTGGAAGCAATCACCCAGCATGGAAAATTAACTAAAACGCTGGAAAATTATCAAATGGAACAGAAAATAGTCTTATAATGGGAAATGTCAGGCAACCCTAGTAAAAACTAAAGCTTCCATTCCCACCTGTAATCACCACACTGCACTCTTAATAGGCAATCTACAATTAGACACAGATGGTGATAAAGATGGTGCAATATTCTGTTGATGCTTGTGGTTATATATTTTGTTAAACAAAGTGCCCAGGCAAATTAAGGGCACTCCTGGAGATTTCTCCTTTAGCTCTCCAAGATCACCTCTCAAATCAGAGAGCAAGACTTAACAGACAAAACAAACAGTGTAAAGACAAACACTTAATACAGATAATCTGGATTATTTTAGATTTTTGCACTTCCTATTGTTCTAGTGAATTCTGACTGATGAGAGAAAGTCTATTCCACATAAGTCTCTTTTCTGACAAATGAACATCCTAAGAACTCTATTTTGGACAAAACACAGAGAAAAAACAATCTTATGCAAAAGTGCATGCTGAAAGGTAAAAGCAGAATTCTATTACTGGAAAAAAATTTAGTAGGATATTTTAGAAAAGCTCTTTTCTGTTTTTTTAAAAAAATTGCATTGTGTTCAGAATGTTTCAAGGTGGTGTTTGGGTTGAAATCCATACTTCAACAGGGTTGATATGTAAATATTAAACCAACTTGATTTATTCCCCATAAAATTCCACTGACAAAAAAATCTTTTCCAATTTTTTTAAGTTTTCTCCTTTTCATATCAAAGAATATTAAAATCCACAAAGAACTTCTTTAGAATTTCTTTAATACAGCTACACTGTTTTCTGTTTAATCAAGAAATCATTGGTTTGCTTCTCAGACATTTAAAGGTGTCTTAACTTCTTGAAGACAAAGTTGCAAAGAGTTTTTTCTATTCATGAGAAGAGAAAACTAATAAGGCAGATGCACAAAGGCTCTCAATGAAGGAAAGATGCCAGCAGCATGTTTTGAAATCTCAGACAAAGATATGTCTTCTGTCTTAATTAAATATCCAGGAAGAAAAAAATCCAAAAATTTTCCCAGAGTAAGCAAGCAAATGGACTCTGCACATACTCCACCTTATCACTTCCTTTTGTGATCTTTCTGCAAGCAAACCACTAATTACCATATTCAGAACAAAGAGCCAGAAACTTGAGCTGAGCCACTTTTAATTCAATTCTGTTCCTTCTCCATCACTAGCAAAATGAAGTTAGCTTGAGAAGAGGCAAATAATTATAACCATTATAAAAATAGATTATATTTTTCCAGCTATTAAGATGTCATACAGTTTAAGATAATAACAGCTTCTCCTGACAAAAACCATTAAGTTTACACTACATTTTCCCAAAAATGAGAATAACTCACAAGATGAAGAGACAAATCTAAAGAAAATTTATTATTACTAGGGCTAGTTAATTTACTAGTCTTAAAACTGATCTCAGAATGGAGAAACCTCTATGGAGTTACCAAACCTTCAATTTCATGGAACTTGGTTAAGATAGTCCCTTGTACCCACTGGACTTTGCACAATATATGTAACAGAATATACTTAGTCTGAAAACTGTTTTGACAATTTAGAATCAGTTTAGTTAAGTAATGTAAGGCAGAAAAGTCCACAATCAGTTGCAGAAATATTTTGCCCCCTCAGAAGTCAAAACCATACTCAGAATGGCCACCTTTGAAATCCACATACTGCTAGTTTTGGGTTTATGGATTTTATTTCAATTGTAATGCTTTCTTTCTTTTTTCCTCAAGACATGGCAAAATACCCTGGCAACAGGTATCTTGTCTCTCAACCTACATCATTATGCCAGCCAAATCTATAAGGCTTGTAGAAAAGGGCTATCAGACTTTTAACTTGACAGTATTTGCTAAGCAAAACCCCTGAGGCAGAGCTGCATCAATCTGGATATTTTGAAGCTGTGGCAACTCCAAAAAAAAGTTAATTGAAGCAGAAAAACATACAATTGCTCTCAGATTATCATGTTGCTTTAAGGATATTCAACTACATGTATATATATATATATTTTTTTTTTTTGAGGGTTTTGTCTCATTTCCATTGTGATATCTTACACCAGTCTGGTTTGTTGCAGCCAAAAACCTTTCTGACAAACTTTCCTATCTAAAGGAAAATAGTTGGTTTCATACAGCTTAGAGTTTAACTAGGCACCCTTTAGGACTTTTTCTGATCCAAAAGGAAATGCCTTCTAGGCAACCCCAAGCATTCACATACTGAAAAGCTGTGTCAGCCATGAAGAGCCATCAGCCTTAGCCATAAGGAAAAACATCGTGCAGAAATGCCTAGGCTCAGGCTGGAGGGCTGTACAAGAGTCATCATGAGTGTAAATGCAAAAAAAGGTGAGGGGAATGCTCCAGCTAATTACTGAATGAGAGACCTGAGTAGGCAAAAAGAAATGAAAGACCCCATTCTCCACTCCTCTGACACATGTGCAGAATGGTCACCAGCATGACACCACCAATCCTCATGGCAGATTTCTTCAGATTATTATGCAGAATGAAGAGAGCAAAGGAAATTCAGACCCAAGTTTCAAAAAAAAAAATTTCTGCAAGGATGACATCTGTAATGATATTTTGACAGTGGTTAAAGAGGACTATGCACTCACCACAGACCAATTTGCTGGCTGAGACTCTGCTAATGATATTTTTTGAGATGACTGTCAAAAAGTTGAATTCCTTGACCAGAATATTAATCCACCTACCTCCTGGAGACCCATTCCCAAAACCTCTTCTAGCCATAGTTCATGTCCCCCCACTGTTAGAAGTTTTTGATTCATTATTCATCTTTATTATAAAAACTTGCAATGAAAATTTTTTATTTTGAGAATTGAGGTCCCAGGGAGGGGCGGGAAGGGAAGACCTGCATAAGAAAAACAAAACATGACCCCTCTTCCCAGGGACACCAGCTGAACTGAAAAGAGTGTCCTCTTGGAAAAAGTGGGCACTAGGAAAGCATTGCAATGCAATAGTTTATTGGTTGGGGGGGCTTTTTTTTGTTTATTTGGGTTTTTTTAAAGAGAGAAACTTATTCTAGATTTTTTTAATGGAGATTCCACTCATCCAACACCAGAAATCTCCACTCTGATGGAGAACCAGATCATTTTAGTCCAGGTTTCGAACTAGGGGTGAACCCACATCTCCATTTATGCTTGATTTATGCCTCTTTTCTTTAGCCTGTTCTTCTAATGTAGGGACTGCTTATTGCTGATTTCATGGAAGAAAACCCTTGATGTCCTTCCCAGGAGTCACACAGAATGAAGAAGAAAAATGGCTGCTCTAGCAACAAGTGAGAAAGCTCCTCTCCAAGAATTAACAAGTTCACCTCATTCACCACAGTATATCACTCATCACAGTTACAAATCATATACAGTTCAGTATTGGCCAACCTTTAGAGTGGCATGGTAGAAAGAAAGATTAAATTAGCTGAATATACTTTGAATAAGGAAAATCGTTCAAATAGAGAAAAGTTGACCTACAAAGAGGATTCATGAAAAACCCAGTGATGTTGATGGAGACAGAAAGAACTTCTTTATGTAGAGAGTGGCAGAGCACTGGAACAGGGAGGTCTTGGAGTGTCCCTCTCTGGGGACATTCCGAATCCACCTGAATGTGTTCTGCTGCCACCTGTTTGAGGTGAGCCTGCCTTGGGTAGAGGGGTTGGGCTGGAGGAACTCCAGAAGTCCCTTCCAAACCTACTGTTTTGTAATTCTGTGATAGTAACAGGATATTTTGCTCTTAAGGGCAGTCTCTCTTACTTTCATAAATTCCAGAGAGCCTGTATCACTGTGCAGGGTGTGCCTGAACCTCAGCAGCCAAGGCATCCCCATTTCTGGGCTGACCACACGAGATGAAGGGAGCCCAAATGCCCAGACAAAGACTGAAGATAGAGAGGCTGACTGATTAAAAAACAAACCATCACAGATGAAACACATTTAAAAATGCATCAATTTATCTTCTGACTGCAGCTGCTATTTTTCACCTGGAAGGTGGGAAAAGATCAGGCTGTGGCCCCCAGCAGTCACAGTAGATGTATATTATTGGGAATATGCTTAGGGTGACACATAGCCATACTTTCTCCAGAAAAGCACCTAATTTACAAACCAGATTTGATATCTCAGTTTGTTGGTGATGCAGAGCACGCCTCCCAAACACCCATGTGGCCCTGTGAGCCTTGATTACCTCTTTGATGCTAGATCTTCCTTGGAGAGTCTGACACAAAAGTGATGAATGAGTTCCTGTCAGGTGCCATTCCCTGGGTGGCCCTGAATCCATTCAGTTCTCTCTTACACTGCCAGCCCTGACAATGATGAACACAAGGCAGGTAGCTGACAACACCTCTAACAATTACAAAATAAAGAAAAAAGAGAGATGAAAAAAATTTATGATGGCCACCATTTGATGCTCCACTCACCCACTGCCTTCAGAGGAGCTGCCTGGGGAGGGAATTACAAAGTCTGTTTATGCAATTATATGGAACAGGATATCCAACATCCCTCAGCTGCATTCACTAAAGCTGAACATCAGACTGCTAAGGTGCATTGCCTTTCTTTTGTCTCTTTAACTGTCTGTGGTTCCCATTTATTGCTGACAGGGATTCCAAGGGGCTTGTCACACAAACAGTGACCACAGAACAGTCTGATGAAACTTCTATTTTCTTGTGCCATGGATGTATCCCTGCTAGTCAAGGAAGAGTCTCCCAAAAGGATGAGAGCTAGAAAGAACTGCTAGCCTGGATTGTTGCATTTATGGCAGACCACAAATCAGCCTGGTTTTCTCCCTAACCTGAACATATAAGGAAAGGTTCTTACACAAGAAGTGCTCCTCCTCTGGGGAGTCTCTATCTTTTTTTGTCCCCAGCAGTCACACAATCCCAGTTTTAGAACTTAAAACAAAATGCATACCAATGAAATTCCATTCCAGAGTCACAAGAGCCTCACCCTAAACTTCTGTTTAAACCAGTGTGAAAGAAAAACAGGGAGTTTTGCTTTTAAACTAAAATCTTTATGTGGCATCTTTTCATTTTCCACCTCTATTTCCTGTCCTCATCTTGACTCAGATTTCCTGTGCTCTCTTACATTTTGCATCACAGAAAACTTCCTAACACTGGAGAATGAGGGGCTGCAAAACAATTCTAGAACAAATACCTTTTCAAACAAATGCTTACACTTGAATTTTGCTCAGAACTCACTGTTTTCATAAAAAGTTTAATAAAATCCTTTTGTTTATTTTCATTTTCCCTGAGGGGACAACCCTCATAATGTTGGGTTTATCCAATTCATACTAACACTTTAAACAAAGGCATTTACTTTTAATCAGCCAGTTGAGTTCAGCCTAGAGCCACTGAAAAGAAACACCTCAAAAAAAATTTCATCTTAGATGTAGCTTCATCATAGAAGCCTGCCTTTAGACAGACAGATCCCTGGAGGTGCTTCTCTCTTGTCATTTACCATCGAAGGAGTGAAAGTATCTGACAAGATATCAAAGTTTACTTAATAGCAAGTGAGATATCAACGTAATGAGTAATACAGTGCAGAGAGTTTTACTTTGTTTTCTCACATCCAGGTACCAGAAACCAGAGTTAACAAAAAAAAAAGTGATAATTTATTTCAGGAAACAACTGTCCCTTCATTAAAAAAATTATTGCAGCTCTTGAAAATTCTGTCTTAAAACAGAATGCACTGAAAGTAACAACTCTGCTTCTCCTGTTCATGTAGGACAGCACTTCAGGCACTGAAAGAAGCACAATGCAGAAATAACTGTTGACAAAAAATTTTTTGCAGAGGCAATGCAAAAGATTCAGTGGCAAAATTATATATACATTCACACCTTTAATTCTATTTCTTTTAATTATTATGTCAGTTCAATACAGCAGTATATACCAGTTTATATATACTTCACATGCAAGATTTTTGTCATCTTTGTGATCTTACAAGTTCAGTGCTTAGAAAAATACTGCAACACCCTGTAAGGAAGGTTTGTGTTTCCAGTAGGCAGCTCCCAAGCTGGTCAAGCCTGGGACAGACTGACCCTACAAATTGCATTATTCTCTCCTACACCCACAGCAGATACTCAGTTTTCTGCACAGACATAAAATCATCTCTTGTTTAAAGTGAGAAACAAGGGAAAAGGCAGCAATCCACCAGATCGGTGCTGCTGAGGATATAGTACAGAGGATGTTCACCACTGGATTAATATCTGGCAGACATTGCTCCAGAGAGGATACTGAGTAAACCCTCTTTATGGCAGAGGTAATCTTGGTGCTCAGACTGTAAGTGAAAGTAGTAAATAGAAAGACTGTAAATAGAAATGCTAACTTTTTTCTAGTTGGAAAGCACAGGAGAAATGGCTTTAACTGCTAATAAGTCACTGGATATAGTAGAATTAGAGAAACAAGTTAATTCTGTTCTTTCAGCCTAAAAAAAGGCAACCAATCAATATTTATATCTGCATTACCTGAAGAAAAAAGACTTTATAAAAGAGTTACATTTAAAACAACTAAATCTTTAACTACAAGGCAATATACTGCAAGCAGTTACTGGACTAGCCTGATCAGTAATAAGCAAACAGCGAAAATGCAGGAAAAGGGAAAAAATAAATTTTTAATGAGATTTTTGAAATGCCAGAAACATAAATAAATGTTAAGTGCTAATGACCTCAAAAATCACATCCAATCCTGACACTCAGCATCTTGAAAATGAGTAATGGTTCTTTGGAGGTCCTCCCACAGGGCTAAATGTACAGACAACATCTCAATCTCTGTCTAATTCCTGAACAAAAACATATCACCAGGTGCTGACAGGAGCAGAGAGCTGCAATTACATCAGGAAATCACACCTGCCTCAAACTGGTGGCACAGAGAAGCAGAGGAATACAATCAAGACTTCACCTTGCCCATAAGCCTGCCCAGCCCTCTCCCACGTGCTATTCCCCCCAGCTGGGTCTCAAAACTCTTCCTAGAGGCCTCCATCACAGAAGAGTTCATGACACACAAAAACAGTATTTATCAGTGGTTTACCATCTTTGCCTTTGGAAAAGCTTTCCAAATATTTCATCCAAATTTCAGGTTTGAAACCAAGCCAAAACAAAACCTACTCTTCTGCTCATTTTATTATCAAACCAGTTATAAAGTTCTTTCACAATAAAACACTGGCAGAGTAAGGCAGCATTTCACACATAACACAACACTGATGGATTTTTGACACTCCCACACCACAGCCTATGAGGCCTGAAGAGCTGCTCTGACAAGCAGACTGAAGAAACCCATATAAACTTTCCAACAACAAAACTACATAGTCTGGGATTTCTAAGAAATGCCAAACCTTACAGCTCCTAAAAAGAAGTTTCTTTTTGGCTCTCAGGGAGGTTTTTGTGCTCTGACAATGCACTGAGAATGACTTCTCCTAAACCTGGGGCTAACTGAAGCCTTTATGTAATTCCCAGACACAAATTAATGTTTGATGTAAATACAGAACATAGGGATGAATGGCTGTTTCATCAGCATTTAAAAAAGGAAGCAGATTTCTTACTTCATACCTCAGAGTTAGCTCTTAACTTCATATCTTTTCTCAAAAGCAGTCACTAAAGTCTGACTAATCCACACCTCTTTCCATCACCTCTATATCCACTAATGACAAATAAACTTCATTTGCAAGTTTTCTGTAAAGCACAGAGCTGATGGAAAATGAAAAATCAACTGTCAGTGTCTGCTGGAGATAAGAATTCATCAGTCATGAGAGGACTCTTCTACTTGAGCTGATGCTTAAACTCCAAGAGTCTGACCCAAAACCTTCCAGAGTTTCCCAAAAATTATTCTGATCAATGGACCAGATTAATTAAAGAATGGAGAAAGATTCCCAGCTTGCTGCTAAATTACAAGGATGATTCACTTCTAAGAGTATAAACTTTTTAAAATGGAATTAATCCCAGCAAAGGAAAGGAGAAAAACCAAAAATCTAGGAAGACTTCTGCCAGTGCAGAAGAAGGGTAAGGACAAGGGCTATTTTTATTTGTTGGAACCTTGAGCACTGAGAATTTTAGACTTTCTGTGCTGACAGGCACTGACCCCCAAGAAAACACTACATTTGACCTGAGGCCATGGAAGAGGCTTCCAAAATTGAGTGATAGCACTGGGATTATGGGTGTGTAGTTTGAATAGAAATGTGTAGTATCACATGGTGGAAAATTTAAGAGTTTAAGGTTTTAGTATATACTAATATATATAAAGCAAGATGGAGGATTTATGGCATAGGCTAGTCCTTCTCCCTTACCTTCTTATTCATGGGTTTGGGAGATGTTTTGTAATTGGGTAGAGAAATTCACATTGCAGACCACAGGTGTTTGATTATTGGGTTAAAAGTAAAAGGAATCTAGGTGTCATTTCATAATTGGACAATTGACACTTAAAAGACCTTGGAAAGAGTTAGAGACAGCCATTTTTTATTTTGTTAGATAGAACTCATAACTTGTGAGACTGTATTGTGGATAAGAATTAATAAACATCTGAGTCCAAACACAAACTGCAGCTCCAGAGCATTAATCCTGCCTCTAACAGCAGAAGAAGATAACTAACACACATTTACTCATTTCCAACTTCCACCTCATAAAAATTGAATGCAATTCCATCAGAGGGGGAAGTGCTTGGATGAAAATCCAGGCTTGCAGCACCTCCTGACAGGAAGATGTGGTGACTCACTGCAGCATCCTACAGCATCAACCATCCCACCATCCCTCATGCAAGGGTGTACAGCAGCCAGAGCCACCAGCACTTCCGTGCCAGAAGCTGAGCCCCTGGAAAAATACAGCCTGGGCTGTGCAGACTTCCTTACACCTCTTTCCCTTTTTGAAGATTGTATATTAGGCTTGAGAACCCATTTCATTAGCCAGGCAAAGATCTGCCCTTGTTTGTGAACTCACTGCACTTTCAAAGCTTAGTGTTCCTTAAAAAACTGCTCAACAAGGTAAGATTTGGAGACTAAAAGGAAACTCTAAACTAGTTGGGGATTTTATCCCCTCCCTGCTTCCATGGAGCTCTTCCATCAGAGATTGCATGTGTCTGATTGCCACTTATGCACACAGAGGTCTAACTAGTGTGCTCCTGCTGAGGAAAACCCCTTACACTAAAAAAAAAACCCAAAAGCTAGAGTCAGAAAAAAGCTCTTGTTTAACTTGATGCCCTAAGTGCCCTTCTTTTCTCACACTCTCTGTGCTGCTGTTAACTTCTTGCAGAGGAACAGATATTTCAGGAATCACTTCAGAGTTAGCTCCACAATGACTGAAGACAAGTCAAAAGAAACATCCAGAAACCAATAAGCTGTAAAAAGGGAAATGCATAGAGCTGGGCTCAGGATTTCTTCCTTTCCAATTTCTTTCATCACTTCTATGGCTGGAAGCGTGGCAGGGTGAGAACAGGAGAAGACTGTGCAATATTTGGAGGTGGTGATGGGTAATCCATATTGCCATCAGTACTAACCTAAGGATAAAAGATTTAAAGAAATGGCAACACAGGGACTCAGGTGTGGGGGGGTGGGAAAGGGAAAAAAAAAAAAAAGAGAAAGAACAGTGAGATTTATGTAAACCCTCTGGGAGTGCATTGGAAATTTCTGTGATGAAAAATTGACATTTCTCTGAGTGAGACTTTATTGAAGAAAAAAGCCAGTGTTGTGTAAAGGAAGAAAGGTTAGCTGGGTCACTTTCCAGTCTGTCCTGATTTTCCCTGTTCTTTCCCTGAAAGTGTGTGCATTGCCACACAAGTCTCCAAACTCTGCTCTGAAGTGAGCTATCATATGGATGGAAAAACTTTTTGGAATTTGATTAACTTCTGCTGCTGTAAGTATCAAAACCTAAGGCAGTATATGTATGCAAGATTGAGGGGGAAAAAGACCAGAAGACCCAGCACACAAGAGACTTAGTTTATGTGAAGGCATTTAGACAAATATGCCTCACTACAAAAGGCTGTACTGTTAGTTCAATACTGATACTTCCAGAAACATGACTCAGCCCAACACCAGCTAAGCAAATGCACAATACTGCCCTTATAGTCCTTCCATTAGTTCAATAAAGGTAGGTTTTATTCCAGGCTTTCATCCTGATTTGGGTGTAGTAGAAACATTTATCACTGTGGAAGATGCAGAATTGAGTTCTGACTAGATATTCCTGCCATTGAGGGTATAGAAAAGCAGAGAAACAGCATCATAAGCTATGAAAGCAATAATGGAACTTTGATACCATAAGCCAAGCATGTCTGAATTTAGCTACTCAACACATGCATCCCCCCAGGACTCTCTTGTCTTCTGGTGTGTTTCATGCAGAGCATATATTTAATTTTTTTTTGTATTCTCTCTCTGCAGATCATTTTTTGTGGTCACAAGAGGAAGGTACACTTTGCACTGGTCCTTTTCCCTTTATGCTAGAAATTGTTGGAGATTTGTGTTAAAAGACACCACAACCTTTGGTGTAACTCACTCTCGGCAATTTTGATGCTCTTCTGCTATAAACACCCACTTCCTGAGATAGTATGAAAGCATCTCATAGCAAACTATGTCAAAACAAGAAAAACCTGTAACCACTATAAAAAAAACAACTTAAAGCTGTCTGGCACTTGAAAGCAATTTGATCCCTTTGCTGCACTACTAGCCATTACTGAGCTCATCCAAAGAGAATCAATTTAGTTTCCACCCTGCCTAACCTACTGAATCTCTCACTACACGATTTTGGCCATAAATGCTTTGCAAAAGACAGGATGGTTTATGCCATGTCACTCCGTGATAAGCATAAATCCACTTGCATACAAGTCAGCATGAGCTAGTTTTTCCCACGTATAGCTGGGGAGTGCTTGTTATCCTCATTATTTGGCCTGAATTCATACAATGTTTAAAAGAAAGAAAACCTTCCTTACCCTGGCTGGCAGAATAATGCTGATAGGAAGTTTGTTTCAACTTTGCTTTTGTTTTGGCAATGTCTTCTGACAAAGGACATAAGGACATTTTCTCCCTCTCACTTGCTAGCAGTGCCTCACTCAAGCTGGGTCTCAAACCTATAGTCCCAATTTCCCAGAAGACAATTTCTCAGAGGGTGCTCTCTGCAAGATGCATTAAATACAACAAACTTACATTTTCTTCTGATTTACTGCACAAAAAAAAAATAACATATTTAAAAGTTCCTGTTTGTAGTAATTTATCTGATACATCTCCAGCTAATGTCACTAAAGAAATATTTACCAAGGAAAACACAGACAGACTAGTGAAGGAAGCTTACGAGATCTCCTGAGGAGAGATTTCAGGTCATGCTCTGGAGTCACATCACCAGCTCCTGCCAATAAACCCAGCAGCAAACAGGTACAACTCCATGCTTTCCAACTCAAACCTCTTCAAAATGCCTATTCTGTGAGGGGCTCAGGGGTCACCCAAGCTCAGGCAGGCAATGGACTGACTAGACATGAGCAAATTTAAGTCACTGGATGTGGTACTTCAGTCTGCTATTTCTTTTGTTGCAGAGGATGAGGCACTGAAAAAAGCTCCTAGTGTTTCTCCCAGCAAGCAGAGAACCTTCAGCTGTGGGAGGCATTAACACCCTGCTATCCAAGGCAATAAAGCATTAATAATTTACACAGCTCTGCCCCGAGGCCTAGGGCTTCCTGCAGGGTTATGGCTCAGACCTTTCTATTTTTTTTTAACTATTTTACATATACCCCCTTTTGCTAATCCTACAGCAACGAGTACTTCTGCATGTGACCTCTATTGCTTGCAATGCCTGAAGAAATATAAATAGAGAGATAGAAAAAAGGTAGTGATTATCTTCACACCATCTCAACAAGAAGAGACAGGCTTTTGACTGAAAGCCAAAATGCTATGCTACAATGCAGTCCTGGAATTGAGCCCAAGGCACAGTTGCATTGCTTCCATAATATCATAACTACACATCAACATCATACTCTGCTATAGGGAAAGTGTAACGATAATAAAAGTTTCTTCCTAATTCATTCTGGAGATGTGGTTATTAGAGAAAGAGGATGCTGCTCTCTGTGTGGCTGAGACAGACAAGGACTCTTGGCATTATGCTATGAGAATGTGGGTCAGTTGCATTACCTGAAGTGTCTGTAGCTTACACTTCTCAATTAGGAGGTAATCAGGATGTCATTATGAGTATAAATTGTTGGAATGACCTTTGGACTGTTTTTTGTCTTGCAAATCTCCAGAGGCAGTTTGACTGAAGGCATGAAAGGAGAATGAGCTGAGGTAGGCTCATGATAAATAGGAACAATTATCACACTTATTATCTGATAAATAATGTATTATGATTTGCCATTAATCCATGACAAAACACCTACTTCAGGTAAAAGCCTGCAGCATGACTTCCTTTTATGCTTCCCTGCTTATTGCCTGGTATTTGCACTAAAGGAACATAAAAGGAGTGTTTACTTGGAAGCAGAGAGTTGCCTCTGCGTCCTTGATCTTTTCAATAAGGGAGGATGAATTATGCCCCTCATAGAAGCAACAAATTGATTCTTCTGACTCACTGCTGCATATTTAAGCATCAGAGCTCCATTAGAAGAAAAGACTTTAAACAGTCTGTCTCTCTTAGTCAAAAAAGACTTCAAAGCACTTCACATATTGCAGAGATTATTCCCTTTTTCTTGGGTAAATGTTCTAAGATACAGGACAGGTGGACCAATTTTTTCTAAATTCAGTGTCTGAGCAGCAGAACCCAGACTCACAAGCAGGACAGCCTACCCTGGATTTTCTCCAGTGACTCCCAAGTTTGCTGCTCCCTGACTCATGTATCCTCACTTCTGACACAGATTAAGATATTAAATTACACATATAAAGGAAAGCAGCTCTGATAACCATTTTCCTTAGAGTACATCAGCTGCTGCTGCACAATCAGCTCACCTGTAATTGATGCAAGGATAAGGAGCATTAGGCTGTAGCAGATGATTTCTGTTTCTACCTAATTTTATTCTGTCTGCATGTGTGAAGTAAAGCTTTCTAGAGCCCTAGATGGACCCCTCTTAAAGTGTTCAGACTTTTCAGTTAAGGATCACCATTCAAATCAGACAACCAATCTTAAGGGAAGAAAGCAGTATCAAACAAGTCAGTACCAAAGTCAGCACAGAACCAGACTCTCAAGTCCTTTCCCTGTCACAGTTATCTAGCATACAGAATTTTTAGAATGAAGTCAACATTTTGAGCCTAGAGCTCAGAGTAAGAATTAGGTGGAAGTGAGGCCATTTTGTCCTGTGTTGACTACTGAAGGAAGATAGTTAGGATCTGCTGAAGGCAGATGACATTGCAAAAGGAGATGGGCCTGTCCTGGTTGAGAAAGACATTTCTTCTGTTGGTTCTTGCTTGTAAGATTATTCTCACATTAAAATCCAGCTGGAGAAAAGACCAAAGCAGAATGAAACAGACATTGCTAACAGACAAAATGTGGGGGGAAGAAGGCCTGGAAAGAAGGAAACCTGATCTGGTAGAGCACTAAAACGTGAGCAGTTCCTATGTGGGGCACTCTGTGTCTCCAGGGAAGTTCTGTGCCTCACAGCTCCCTCATTGATGGGGATCAGCTGTAGCTGGGATCTGACAGTGCACAGCAACTCCTGAGAAGTTTCCATCACCCGAACAGTCAAGCTGGGAAATAAAGAGCAAGAAAAGCCTCTATTTTTGATGTTACATGAACACACACAGAGGAAGCATAACAATGCAAATTAAAGGCTAAAGATGACTTTCATGTTAAGATGATTAAGACAAATTCAAAAAAATAAAGTGCATAAAATGATGAAGCAGGTGCTAGTCCTGCTAAACTGACTGCTAGGATCACACAGTTTTTAAAGACACAGTAGAAGGAATAGCTAGTGGAAATTACTTCCTAAAACTCTTTGAGAACAGCCCCTGTCTTGAAGGACTGCAGTGAAAGAAAAACTCTCCACCTGTAGGAAGGAAAACTTTAAAATTGAAAAGACCAGAAAATAGAAACTCACATTCCAGTCACAGACAGGTGTGCAGCTGCAGCAACTTTGAATCATATTGGGTAAAACCAGAAATAACAGCCTGGACAGAAAAAAAGCATGAGCAATGTTGCTTAGTAGGGAATGGGAGGTCCCCAAACCCTTTTACCTTGCCATCAGGATTCCATCAGTTACATTGCCAAAAACAACCTCCATAATTCATTATGGTAGAAAATATTAAGACACCAGAATTAAAAATTATAGAACTCTCTTTATTTTTGTACCTATCCTGTATAAGCCATTGAAAACCTTGGGATTATTTAAGTACTTTAATATCAATTTTCAATGTTGGATCAGGCCACAGCACTTCAACATTATCCTCCTCAAAATTCATGATACAGGACAGTTAATAATGCTGTCACCACATGCTCAGCTAGGAAAGAGGATGGAACATTCCCTCAGATACTTTGGTGCTAATTTGAAGTTTAATTCTATATAGAATATTACCAGCAAAATAAAATAAAAAGTAACTTGGATTAGATAAAACTACAAAATTATAGTTAAGATTAGACTGCATGTTATCCTTTCTTAGAATGGACTGAAAATTAGAAAAAAAATGAAATTACAGCCTCTTTTGTAAGACTGGGGCTTGCAGCAGGTCTCTGCTTCAGTATGCAATTCTAAAATGGGAGACATACCCCTTGTTTAAATCATATTATTGTCCAGGAGAAAACATGGTCAGATGCTAGCAGCTGGGCAAGGTTAGGTGTTCCCTAGCTCAGCTGGATGTGACCCTCAAGACTGCAAACACTGAAGTAAAAAAGAGGATTTGGTCTGATATGCCAACATCCACCTGGTACCCCTGACATCATCTGCTCAGCAACCCCATCAGCACAAGCTCTTCCAGTGCCTTCAGGCTGAATTCCTTATTGCTCTTTTACTCTAGCTTGAGCAGTACTAAATGGAAGATATCTATACAGATCTAGAAGCACTGCAGGTGACAATTTTGCAGCCAATTGCACTTTTTGCTTCACTGTCTTTCTTTCCCTGTGGTCTTTTAACCTGCTTATCAGCCAGTTTGCTCTGCTTCCAGCACAGTGTGAAAATAGGACTTTGAAAAACTTCTGTCCAAGCATGGCAGCTTTCAAATAATGAAGGGATGTGAAATTTGCAAGCAACATTTAATAAATATATCTATTTTAACTAATACTTCAGGCCAAACAGAATGGATGTCAAGCGTGAGACACTCTATATTTGTGGATTTCTCCCATATTGCTGATGCAACACTCAGCTTACACACTCCTAGTTTCCTGTGAGAGCTTATCAGAAGAATCTTGAGATCTTGAAAGGGACAGAAGGAGCATGGAAGCTCCAGCTCTGCCTCTCATGCTATGATGGTCCCCCTCGTGCCTGGGGCCATGCTTGGAACACAGCTACCTCCATTCACACCCGGTGGGTCTTCACAGCCTGGCTGCACTGGAGACCCCTGTGGCTAAGGGTGAAGAATGGGCTCCTCTGAGTATCATCTCTCATTCACCTTGTCACCAGAAAATTAGTGCAATCAACCTCTGACAGCCTAGAAACACCCCAATGCACTCCATCAATCCTGCAAGAGGTTGGTGTCAAACAAAAACCATTGCTTGGGTTCACACCCTGGTTGAGAAGAAGCCAGAACCTTTCCCTCAAGCAGGACCCACACACAACACCTGCTGAAGGGGAAACAATAAGTACAGACCTAATGCAGCTGCACACACACAGATATGATTTTCATGACACTCTTTTCAAGACAAACAGTAATGATGGATCACAGAAAAATCCCAGACGTGTGCAGCTCCTAACTAGGCAGAAAGTACCTTGGACCTCTCTTTACTGACAAAAGTTATCAGAAAAAGTAGATAGAGAAGGGGGCATCATCTGCTTCTCATGTTGAAAACAGCTGAAAGAAGCCTGATTAATCAGTTAAAATGTTAAACATTTGAGGATGCGAAAAACTGTTTTCTGACAGGATGTGGCAATAAATATACTGCTTATATTGTCCTATGTTGATATATGTGGGTTGTCATCCTTGATCTTCTGGGACAACAGCATATAAAGGCTTAGCTACACGTATACAATCTGTCAGACATAAACCATTAACCAAGTCTGGGACCAAGATTAGATACAGTCACATCCAGATTCACCTCTGAGAAGGAGTTTGGAAAGCCAAGCAATCCTTTCCTGAAAATCACTGTTGCAGCAGCCCTCTTGTAAGAAGGTCAGAAATGAGCCAAGACATGGACATCTTGTTCACCACAACATAAAAAGAGTCCTGGTTTATTCCTCTCTACAGCTCAGACATCCTGACTCCAACCATTCACTGACTCTGCCTGCACCAAGCTCCTACTGGAGGTTTCCCTTGCAGCCTCTGACTGCTGGTTATTTCCTGCTGAACTCTGACTGCAGGGATCAGTTTGCAGACTCCGAACATAGATTTTTACCCAGCTAGTCTGTGACTGCAGGTTCCAACAACAGGCTCTGACTGCACACCCAGACTGACCTCACAGCAGCGATTCTCCCCAGGATCATTCTTCTTCCAGCTCCTCTCTTCCTCAAGGTTCCTCCTCCTTCATGATTCCCCCACACTTCCTAACCCACTCCCTTTTATCACCCTTATCTTCATAAGATTTAGCTGTGACTCATCAAGGGTGAGGCTGCATTGGGTAATTAACAAAGCTGTTACTTATCAGGGGTGAGGCCACCTGTATTCCCTTCTCCTACACCTCATGAATCAGTGGGATGGTCTTGATAAATCTTGTCCAAAGGTTCCATTCTGCCATGATATCATGCAGAGACTGCCCTGGTGTGTTCTACTTTGGTCTTCTAGTGGCACTATCCTCACATTAGCTCTAATTGCTACTTTCTATTATCTTACCTGTCTTACAGTAACTGCTGTGTTTTAGAGATTAATTTATCTGTTATGTCTACACTGCTTGCACATTGAATCTGACAGAAGTATAGGTCAATCATCACTGGAAATCTAAAAGTCATTATTTTTAACAAGGCTTGCCAGTGTAAACACACACTCCCCTCCATAAGTGTATTTAATTATGTAGAAAAGTTGTTTCCTTTTCAGTCTGACTGTAAAAAATTGCATGGGATTTTATTTATAGAGTCATTGTTGTTGGGTTCATTTTTCATACTGCTCTCTGCATGTTTGTTATTGAAAACAAACTGCCAAAGCAGAGCAGCTGCTGGATCACAAACTGTGGAAAGAAAGCCTCTCACTTGGGGTTTGATGTGCTGTACCCCCTATCTCAAAGATTCTATTTAAGCACCTTCCTTTGATTCATGCAGGTTGCTCTTTTTCGGTACTCTGTTATGGACTTTGGAAAATTAAGAATCAAACATGTAAGTCATACAGGCTGTAGAGCTTGTTTTCATTAGGAAAAGCTTTCATTTAAGAGTTTATGTGATTCTGTGTATATATTACATCCCAAAATATATGCAGAGCTCTGTGAACAAACTCGATTACTTCAGTATGTTTAGAGAATACCTTATTAATGCACAGGGGAACTACAAATGTAGTTGTACACTACAACTACAGCTGTACCCACACAACCTAACGCCAGGAATTGGAAGCCCTGCTTGCAAGCAGACTCAATAGATTAAATCCTCTAAGTGACCAAAACTGTTTGACTGACAGAGTTACTGCAGCACAAATTAGTAGTCTCAGAGCTCCCTGTTTCTGCAGACAGCCTGCTCTCAGCACCTGAGCTACCCAAGTGTGATGTGTTTACACCACATGAAGGAGAAATCTTGCTCTCAGGTGTGCCCCCAGTGCTTTGTAGTAAGGGCTTTTCATTGCCATCTCACAGTGTCTTCTGTGGCCAGTAAGGAAAGGAGTCTTTTCTCCTGAATCTTCTTACATATCTCACACATTTACTCTGAGGAAGAAAGGCACCCAGCATATTTGGATCAATTCCCCATAGGCACTGCTTCCTACTGCTGCTCTGTGCCTCAAAGCATAGAGTTTAAAGGTTATGCCCATCCCATTTATTTTCTTCAAGAATGAAATCCCCACTTTTATTGCTTTTTTTTTCTGAGAAGAAAAATGACCTTTGATTGCAGAAAAATATACTTGTTGCACCATTACTGCTGAGGAGTCAAGTCCTCACTGCTTTGAAGATCTGTGTGAGCAGCCAGCCTCCTCTTGCTGCTGGAAAGCTGGAATGCCTCACTTTGTGCTGCTTGCACTTGTTGCTTGCAGCTGCTCCTGATGCTTATGGTGCATATGCCAACCAATATACATGATGATATTTCCTTTTGTTTAAGAGAAAGATGTCTTTCCACCCAGAAGCCATTTAATATTCCACACCAAGAAACGCCACAGTCCTATATGTACCTATAGCTCTAGTGGTCTAGAAAAAATCTTTAAAAACATATAGTATGCCTTCTTTATTAAAGTAGTTAATTACCTTTTTTACGATACTTGTTTTAACTGATGTAGTTCATTATTACTTTTGTTGCTCTGTTCAGAGATGTTCTTCCTACTCCAGATACATAAGATGTTTGGTCAATTAAGTGTTTTGAATAGCCAAGTATTCTTTAATGTCTGTTCACATACTTGCGTGTCTTTATTCACAAAATAAAGCCCTGACTATATAGGGGTGTGTGGGAATACTGTGTTTCTATATTCCTTGTCTTTATGTGACAAAAAATGGACACTTTGGAACAATGAATAAGCCAGCATATAACTGGTTGTAAAAAGAAAATAATTGCTTATTGTAGGGATGTACAGGCTGTGTTTGGCTTTGGTTTAATGGTTAAAATTTTGAATAAACTTTTAAAGGTAACCCAGAGTATAGTGAGCACTTCACAAACACTCATAGCCAGGACATTAATGGCAGTTGTTAATCCTCCAATCCATCTGCTTTTTGAAGACAGGTGTCTGTATCAAAGCAGGTGCCTGGAGAAACCCATGGGCTGCTGGAGTGTGTCAGGACTAGAAGTTCCTCCACAGTGGAGTTACCCACTGCTGTCACACATCTGCTACAGCCTCAGTAACAGCAGGGATTTTAAAGGAAATTTAAAGCCTGAGGTCAAGACATTTTTATTATCTGCTACCCAAAAATCACTTTTATTCTGTGTTCCAGTATCTTCTGCTCTCCCTCTCTGTCCTGTATGATTGCAACACCAATGAAAAGGGCCTCTCCTCCAACTTGGATTCATAAAAGTGACAATTCTCCAGCTTAGATTCATAAAAGTGACAGTTTTCCTCAACTATTTTTCTAGCTACTGTAACTCACATCAAATTTAAAATCATACTTTAGTCAGGTTGGCCTTAAAAATCCTACTGGACTTCTCTGAATGTACCTGCATGGATATTTATGTATTCTGCTTTTCATGGTGATATGATTTATTCTGTATTTCATTTCTTTTTTCACTATTTCTCTCTTCTGTAATCTGGCTGTCAATTCCATAAAGCAAGCAAAGAGTAAAGAAGAAAAGTCTACTAGCTACAAAATGTGAAATAATATCTAAATATCACCATTTAAAAAGAATTTTCCTCTATATGTCCTTCAAGGTGTGGATTCTGGAGAGCCTGACCTATTATTAGCTTACAGTTTAAAAGGAGACTTTTCTTGCCAGTTGCTGGGAGAGTTCAAAAGTTATTGACCAATGAGGAGGGCAATAGCACAAAACAGTTTCAGGTCTCATGACCCTGTTTCAACAAAATGGATTCTCTTTGAGAAACCCTGAGGATAATAAATTATATAGCAAAATAGACTCATTAAAACCCTGTGGCTGAAAAGAAAAGACCAGAAAGTGCTGTAATGATGATAGGTCATCTTTTTACTGTGTAATGAGCACAGGTCAGGTAGTGGTGTCTAATTTACTTGGAACACAGTGTTTTTGCATATTCAGAACTCAGTTTCTCCATCAGGCTAAATACATGACTCCAAAACCTCCTGACCATTTAATCCCAGTGAAGTCCCATCACACCAATTACAATTAATTTGGGGACGAGGTCAAGAAAATAAACATATAAACAAAAATCTAGCAGGCACTACTGCAGCTTTTCTGTGGTCTCTCTTGAAGAGAACAGAGGAATAAAAAGGGAAGAACTACTAAGGGATTAACAAAGTAAACAACCTTAAATTTGTAGGAAATTTCCTACAAAGCTGATATAAAGCTGCAAGAAGGAGAAACTGCTGACAGAGAGCACAACAAGGAGTTCCTGCTTTCCAATATCAATTGAGCACTAGCGCATAAGCAGAATGGGATGCATTTGTTGCTCAGAGCCAGGGCAGCTGAAAATAAAGGTAAAGGCTGCAGTGGCTTGGCAGAGTTTGTGATGGCCTCACATTTCACTTTTCCAGGCATCAATCAATTTACAAAATGTCATTTCCTAATCCTTACGGTAGCCTAATTAACACTGCAAAGCTTTCCAGGCTAGACTGGAGAAGAAAAGCAGAAAGATTTCATAACCTACTATCCCAGGGTGAGAGTTTATACAAAAGGGCTTTTGGCATGCAGAAAAGCATGGCCAAACTTTTTCCAGAAGGAGCCAAGTTCATTTCTCAGACTTTGAAGCAGGTCCAGGAGAGAGAGGGTCCAAGAGAGCCTAAAAAAAGAATAAAAACAAAGAAAAAACACTCAAAGTTCTGTTGAGAAAAAGCCATGGCCTTTTGCATTTCTCCAAACTTAAGAAGTCTGTAATGTTTTTCATTCCCTCTCTTCATGCAGCTCAGGGTGATTGGATCTTAGTCACAACCCCTGAAACAGGCCCCTACAGTTCTTTTCTCTTTCATAGGATTTTCTTTTTCTGTTGGATGCACAGAAGCTCCCTTCAAGGAGCAACAAGTCCTATGGACCCTTTGAGTTTGTTGACATAAATTCATTCTGCATCCATAATTCCAGGCAGGGGCATGACAATCCTAAAATCCACTTACTTCAAACAATAAAATAAATTAGGATTATTAGTTTAAATGCAACTCTCCGGGTGAAGGCACATTAAATGCCAAACTAAGAAGTTTTATATTGACAGGGACAGCAAGATAGTAGTCCCTAGGGTGGGGTGTAGAAGTTTGGCAGCTCAAGACACTCAGACAGATGTTTTCTGCTTCCCACCTTCAGTCATCCAAGTACCTCTGTCAGTCTGCTGTTCCAGCCACCTGTCTGTTCTACTGATACCACAAGGCTTGCAAAAATGAAGCAACTTAGAAGCATACTTTGTCCATTTTCTCCAGGACTGGTTTTGCTCTAATAAATAAAAAGACAGTTTGGTTTATTAAATCAGGGGGGGAAATAAGAGTAGACATCAGGGAAAATACAGAGAAATCTTCCAAAGCCTGTGTAAGACATAACAAATAATACATCCCAAAGTGCAGCAAAGCAATAACCTGAAATTTCAAAACTCAAAGGCATATTTGGATCTAATCTTCAGCATACTGACCTATGAAAGGTCACTAAAGCAAACATCTCTACAGAAAATGCCTCTCCTGCAGCTTTTCTGCATGCAGTTGACATATGCCTTTTTGATAGGGCATGTTTTCTCTCATTATTATTATGAACAGCATCAGAACT
This sequence comes from Trochalopteron elliotii, assembly GCA_024734555.1. NCBI lineage: Eukaryota > Metazoa > Chordata > Aves > Passeriformes > Leiothrichidae > Trochalopteron > Trochalopteron elliotii. The sequence goes on from JANPWX010000437.1 coordinate 32,705, forward strand.
CCCTGTTACTTGCATGGTAGCTGTAACTCAGGTGATTTCAGCGGAGACAGAGCACGTAACCATGGTAACAAGCCCAGAGCTGCCTGTTACTTTCCTTGGCCTTATCCTGTCTCTGTAAGACATAAGAAGCAATGAATCTGTCATCAGTATTTACTCATCCCCCTCATGGTCACACCTCAATACCTCATAATCTTTAATGCACTTGCCCTCACTCTCTCTGAGGCAGTTTTGATGGATCTGTCTCAGAGGTGTGAACTCGAGGAGAGGGATGTAGACAGGCTTGGTCTGCCTCTCTACCTCTCTTTACCATCTGTAAGGCAGAGGAAAATATCACTTCAGACACCTGTAGCAGGTCAGGAAATCAAACCCAATTCCCTGTCCCTGAAGCCAGGGTTGTCCCCAGGCTCCATGTGCAAGTTCCAAGGCAAGAGGTTCCCGTAGACCACAGCCAGGCACAAGGATGGGGTCCTGAGTTTTCTGAAGGAGGGAACCAGGATTCCCACCATGTCTCCATCTTATTAATTCCCACAGGCCACCAGATTCTGTGCAAAGGGAACAGTTGTCAAAAGGAAGATGACGTCACAGAGCTCACTGATATTTTTCTCCTCCTTTAGCACCTTTTCTCTTACTTCTTGGTCTTTTTTGACAAAATTCTTTAAAGCTCCGCATGAAAAGTAAATAAGCATCCCCAGCTCATTCTGCCTCCTAACAAAAGCTGTAAATACCACATTCCCAGTCGTGTATTCTCTGGCATGAACTATGTGCTGAAGGAGTTTATGTGCCTTAGCACTGCATCTCTAAGGCAGACCATGTGTAGTAATTAATACTTCTCTATTGACCATCTGGGCTGAGGAACCATTATACCCCCTGCAAGCAGTTCAATAGTTACCTATAATTATCCCATTGCCAGGAAGTTATTCCAATTTTAGACTTTAGACTTCAATATTTCTTGAAGAATAAAAAGGTATACAAAGACAATTAAAAACACCACTAGCTCAATCAAACTCTGCTGCAGGCCAGCATAAATATAAAAAAGGGAATAGGATTATCCTCCACATACCTAAGCTGTTTTATCTGGCTTCACTGTCTCAGTCCATCCTTGAGATTGGCATCAGCTGCTTCCCAAACGTGATATCCAAGTGATGTGATGAAGTTTCCACCAGAGTGGTCCAAATGCAGCACAGCTCCTGCAGAGGATGTTCTCCCAAGGTTTCCTATCCATTTCCATGCACATACTTCTCATCTCCTTCTTCTTCTGTCCTCAATTTCACCCTGAGCTCTTTTATGGATAAATTTAAACTCACATCACTGATTGCACTCGAGGGAACTGAACTGGGTGAGAGAGGCACGCTGAAAACACTTGGAGGACATGTACTCCTCTCCTGTACCTGCAAGGTCATTTCCTACACACTGAGATCATGGAGTTTATTCTATTTATTTGTTGAACCAATTGTATTGTTTTGGATTTCCCTTGTGTGAGTGATATCCCCACAGGATCCCCAGCAGTCAGGCAAATCAGGTTATTCACATTTGCAGTCTCCCACCTCAGCAGTATCTCTTACTTCAGTAACTAAGCTAATGTCACATTTGCATGGTCTCCACAAAATTCCCACATGAAGACAGGCCTGTTCTTCCTTTTGCTCTTCTCTTTTGTTCTGGAGCCTGTGGAGCAGGAGCAGGAGGCAGTGTGAAACAGATCAATTCTGATGTGGCAAACAGCAATGAGAATAAGGCAGGGGACTCATCAGGTCTTTTCATGACAATCTGAGGATTGGAATTGCACAGTCTTACTCAGAGACAGGAACTACCACATCCATCATTCCCGACCACCAACACGTATTCACTGGCAGAGAGGAAAATACTTGTTCTGTGCTCCCAGCACTTGGGCAGTAAAAATAAAGTACAGCCCACTGCTGAATACGAATCCCCAAATATTTCTTACCTACTACATTCATCAAAACCCATTTATTTTAGAAATAATTTCAGAGAAAATGAATGCCTCACCTGTAGCCCCAAAGAGTCCTTTTGCTGTTAGGACACTGTAGATTTCTACTCTAGCAGATAATGACATATATGAAGTGCTACACATGAGTATATTTACCTAATCTGGTGGGTTCCTGGCTTGTTTATCTCCTTAGGACCCTTTTAGAACTTCAATCAGGAAATAATAAGTAACCCAAATTGATTTTGATTTCCCCCATGTTCCGTTTCTAAGCTCTTCATTTTCCTTGCAGTTCTGGTTAGCCAAAAAGCCAGGCTTGGTTACCATCTGAGCTGGGTGGAAACAGGCACCAAAAGGAAATGAAGAAATGTTTACAGCTTAATTATGCATATTGCAGGGATGGTGGGGGGAAGAAAAGAAAAAGTAGCATAAACCAATTGGTAATTGTGAGAAACTGAGAAAATTAGGGGAGAAATGGTAAAATGGCAGCCAGGAGAAAAATACATGTAGAAATCATACCCTGACCTACTGCAGCAAATGCAGATACATTCTTGTGCCCTCAGCTTAGAGACAGCATAATTATCTCCTGGCATAATTTCTCTTGTTACTTTCAACTAAGCAAGTAATCTGCCAAATCAAAAGCATCATCCCTATCCCTCATTATCTCATCATTTTCATTACAACAGCTGAACGTTTCAGGAAGAACTGAAAGTCTTAAATATGACTCAGGGAATCTCAGAAAATTTGATTACAGAATCTCCTCATTCTGTCCAAATGATGTAAATTATATAGTGTCTTTGTGAAAGGATGTGAAGAGCTGGTCACAAACCCCACTCACTGATGTGGGAAAAGCACAGTAAGAGCACCAAAGGGGAGGTAGACCAGGGTTGTTGGAAAGGTATTTCTGTTTCATCAGGCTAATGCCATAACATAGACTGGAATTAGACTGACAGTGTTTGAAGCATGTGTGCTGGTATTGAGCAAGTCAGACTTGCATTTTCAGCTCTACTGTACACTCATACCATTGTATTGCTGTGGCTCAATTGTCTTTAATTTGTTCATACAGCAATGGCTTCCTTATTTCCCTGGGAAGTAAGACTGGAGTGTCAGTATATATGGCCACATTTCTGTCTATTTCCATTAGGTGCTTATGCACTGAAACAACACAATAATCACAGCTTTGCCTTGACAGTTGTTTTCCAGCTTTACACAGAAAAGGGCTGGAGATTGTACAAAGATTGTACAAATCTTACAAACTGTACTTATATTTACAGGAAGCTCAGATTCCATAAAAAGCAGTCATAAATACTCTGATCAGAGTAAATGCAATCATCAGCAAATGGCACCACTGGTAGAATCTAGTGCAATGCATTATTATAATCTGTCCTGCTCACTGTAACCCACAATTCATTTGATTCACTCGTGCATTTTTTTTCTTTTAGGCATAGATTTGTTTTCTTCTGAGATCAAAAGCTGGAAGAGGGAAATTAAGTGTTTCCATCTATCATTAGAGATGTAGTAATAGAGTCTGTAGATTCCCATTCCTTCTGTGGCTTAGTTGCTGCAGGTATTGGCAGACATTAGCTAAGGATGTAGCACCCACACCTGCAGCACATGTAAAGTGTTGCTGCTTTTCCTCCAGCAGCAAACTGCATATTAAAGTCAGTTCTGCAGTTTCATTAGAGAGGTAATGGCAGGCAGAATTAAACCTACATTATACCTACTTCTGCTGTAATCACACCTTTGTTTACTGCATAAATATGCTTTTCAAATGTGCCTATTTATAGCAATAAACGTTACTTCAGCAAGGCAACGCAGATTGCCTCTTCCCAACCCTTGGCCAGCCTCAGGATATTGCACAGCCCTTGTCTTCTTTTGAGATGATGTTGGAAATGCCATCCACTTGGTTGCAGAACAAGAAAGCTTTGCTGAGGGCAAAGGCCTATCCTTTACAGTGTACACATCTATCTTTCTCTTATTTTCTAATCTTATACCTAAATCTGCTTTATCTGTTAAACCCAAACTCAGCTGTATTCTCACTTCATTAAAACCATCCAGCAGTGTATCTGTAGCAATCAGGAGCACATTTTATAGTGCTGCTTTTTAAGATTTGCACTCCAAAGTGCCCTTTTCTTTCTTTTTCTTCAGAAGCCTTTGCTGCTCTTCTGGATCCCTTAATGATATGAGCACTCTTCTTGGAGTCTGTCAACCAAAAGCACTTTCTGAGTGCCTGCATTCATTATCTGAGGAAAATAAGTTGTGTGTGCAACAGTGGAGCCTTCTTAAGTGAATCCCTATGTTTCTTTGACAGAATAGACTTCATAAAAAGCTAAGATCTGGTGCAGGAAATCTATGTACTCTCCACTAATGACTTTTTTAACATTAGTTAAGTCTGGTGATTCTTGTGAAAGCAGGATAGCACTGTAAATAATATGCATAACAGCACTTCCCATAAAAGTTGCAATTATCCTCTGGGTATCAACCACAGGTATTAATAGTCTATGCAAAACCATCAAGCAGTAAGGAAAGCATATGTCACACAGCAAAACTATCTCTAATGCACTCAGCTGCCTCATCAGCATTCAGTTTTGCCTCACTTCAGAAACATTTGCTCTCACATTGCTATTTGGACTCCTTAGCATAAGTAAATCCCTGTGAACTTACCACAGAATAGAATACTCCTCTGCCTCTTCCCCTTTTTCACCTTCACCTTTCCTATCCCCTCACACATGCTTACAGGAAACCTGCCTTCTTTAGAGGGGAGTTTATAAGCTTTAAGGATGTTTCCTCCTAACTTGTCTCAGAGACAATGGGGTAGGCAGTCAGTCTACCTCAGGGTAGAACATGTATCCTTAAACCAAAAGCAGTCTTCTCTTTATGTTTTCAAAGCCCAGAGCCAACAGAAATGCAGAGCAGGCTGGGCATTTTTGCATTTTGTTAAAGTGAAAAGACCATCAGCATCAGGAATATTAGTGGTGGCAGAACAAAAGATTTTTAAGCAGTGCATGAAAAGAAAACTAGTGACCTAAACTGAATTTTCAGCTGAAGGCCTAAGAGGCCAAATTTAATCATCCACCTGAAATTATCACACAAGTCAATGTTCCCTATTTTCCCATTGCAAGGGAAAGGTGCTGATTCTCCTCCTTGCCTGTGAGACTGCCAATCCCTGCTCTGTTCCACCAGCTACATGGCAAAACTCTTCAGAGAACTTGTGGAGGTGCTCCCAAATACCAACTCTTGCTTTAGAGTCATGGATCAGTTTGACTTGGAAGGGACCAAAAGAGCACCATCATTCCAACCTCCTGGCCACAGGGAGGAACATCTTCCTCTAGAACAGGTTGCTCAAAGCCCCATCCAACCTGGCCTTGAACCTTCCAGGGACAGGACATCCACAACTTCTCTGGGCACCTGTTTTTTCTGGGTGGTAGAGCTGTGCTCACACATACAAAAGAAAACTATCAGATAGGACAACATTTTTTAAATTTAAAAAAAAAACAAATTATAAATTTACAAAATTTTGCTTCTAGCCATAACCAAAGCCTGCAAATTCCTGTGCACTCCTTAGTAATTAGACAGGAATACAGCCTACAAGCCTAATGTGCCCTACTTTTCCCAGGGTGGTTATGGCAGTATGGAACACAGCCTGGAAAAACAGGGCTACACAACTGAATGACCTTAACTCTGCTTCTCAGATCCCATTCCATTCCCTTCTGGGACCATAGACCTTGAGGAAAGTACACAAGACAGGTCTTGGGGCTCCTATGTCCAGTCTTAGCACAGAGAAGGCTCCTGACTAAGGAACCAGGAATAATATTTATTTATGACTCTGTTTTCACACATGGCTGTGGCAAAAATAAGGCATTACGTCAACATTAGGGGAAGAATTAAGTGTAAAATGAGCAACTCTCAAGATGCAAGCTTGTTTCTCATCATCTCCCTGTCAGTCCCATCTTTCCATCCCAGCCTGCTTTTAATTCCCTTGTGTATGAGTTCCCATGGCTGTTACCTTTGCCTCTGCAGGTAGGAATTACACCATCTTCATACCATCAAATGATTCTGAACATTTCTGGAGGCAAGAGAAGCTCTGCAGACTTTGTGTTGCAGACACAGGCTAAGCGTATTTATGAATTACAGGAACATTGCCTGAGACTGAGGAGAGGTGTATTTGAGGTAGAACATTAGGAATCAGCTGGGAAGTGGAAAAGGAAAGGAATTATTCTTTCTAAGAGAGATTATCCAACTGTGCTTTTGATGGCATGTTAATTGGGACGTACATGAAGAGAAAATGTTTAAAATACATATTGTTTCAGCTGTGAGGTGTTTTTCTTCCCTGTCAATGCAAATCTTCAGAGGAAAAAACACAGATATTTTTGCAGGCCTGTGTAGCAAATGTGTAAGGCAGAAGGATTTGTTCACTGTGTCAATTCACGAAGGCACAGAGAAGGTGGGAGGGATAATGGGAAGAGACTCCATCCAACAGCTATAGGTGCATGTCTGATTAGGTTTATAATTCCCACTCCAAACTCAAATCTGAGTCTGTTCATCAACTAATCCTTCTCCCCCATCCCTCTCTACAGGACTGGGCCCTACAACAATATAAAAGTCAAGGAATGGAAAGGGGTGAATTATAAAAACAGTTTTCACAGAGGACAAAATGCATTAGGATGATAAAGCTGAGAATGCACTGGGGTCTCTGGAGACAAATTCTCTCATACCAGCTCCCTTACTGTGTCACAGAAATGTTGTTTGCTTGGTTTTAGGCTTAAAATGAAGGCAAGAAAAGAATACTTCGATGAAACTCTACAGCACTCATGGAAGGAGTTGTCCATAAGTGCCATATTACTTTTTTTGTTTGTTTTACAAGGGGAGCCAGAAAAATATATTGGGAATGTTGGAAATAACACAAAGGGAACTGAGAATTTACAGTGTAAATAATGATGTTGGGTTTTGTGCATATCTCTGCACCACAGCTGTGTGCTTTAGCTTTGCCCAAGGACGTACTTGGAGCCTGTGCCCAAAGGTGCAAGCCTTGATTGTGCACAATGCAGTGAGCTGGCATCCTTGGTATTACAGGGACACAAGCAAATACTTACAAACTTCCAAGAAAAGAGGACAGAAAACTGGTCAGACTGGAATATAAAGCCTCTAGGATGCAGGAAATTTGTGTACATCCCTTTGGTCTTAGGCACTTTGAAGTTGCAATATTTAAACCAACAGAAACCTTCCACTCACCTGTCTGCCCTCCCCCTATAGGTGATACATCCAAGCACGGCATTGATATTTGCCACAGCTCTGTGATGAAAGGGAGCTGGGTACAGGTTCAGATGAAAACTTCCAGGGGAGGAAAAAACCCAACCAAACAGATTTACATCTTCCTGTATCCATTTTGCTCTGCAGCAGCAAAAAGCAGCTCTGCCACACAGCAGAAGGTGGAAAACAGGAGCAGGGATTTTGTCTGCTGCTGCTGCCCCCAAACTGCAGACTGAGCAGCCTCAGTGATAATTTGCAGGACTCAGCCACCCACTGATGACCTTACCCAATACTAGCAGCAAAAGCACTTAACAGAAGCCTCTAATAATTATTTGTTCATTTCTAATAAATTATTTGTAAAATTCCTGGGACTAAATATATTCAATTATTTTTATATTCAAAGACACTGTATGTGAAGACTTTTTGAATGGACTTTTTACAAGGGCATGTAGTGACAGGGTTTTGACTTTAAACTGAAAGTAGATAGGTTTGGATCAGTATCCCAGTTGTCTATCAGTATAAATGAAATGGCAACTGCCTTTGCAACACAGTCCTTCATCAGCTTCATCACCAGCATGCCACAGAACCAATCTGAAGAATCCTAAATTATTTCCTGCACTGCAGCTCTGCAGTTATAACCAATTCTTTTGAAAAGGCTGGTTTTGAGCAAGTCATGTACACCATTGTCTTTAACAACATTTTTCTGTAAGATGATAAGGAGGCATTTTTGCTAATGCCTTTTCACCTACTTTTCCTTACTGTTGCTAAGAAGAAAGTGCTAAAAGTAATACCTGTGATAAGAACAGGATGAACAGTGGGAGGGGGTGGCAGACATAAGTCTGTTTTTCCTCACCTTCATGAATATCTGTCATTCTTTCCATATCACATCATCATCAAGGATGCATATAATGTCACCATGTGGCTGAAAAGGACTTCTGTTTCTCTTCCCACAAGTGTTTTTTTTTAATTCCAAATTTCTACCTGATAACTATAGCTGGTAAAAAAATAAAAAATAAATAAAAAGAAGGAAAAGGAAAAATGAAAAAGGAAAAATGAAGAAGGAAGAAGGAAAAAAGGAAAAGGGAAAAAGGAAAAAGAAAAAAAGTGGCAAAACCAAGTTTCAATTTCCTCCTTAACTATTTTCCCATAACTAAATAGAGATCTCTGCAAAAATGGTTTCCTGCATCTGGTCACTGTCTCTCTGTGGAGCATAAATACTTTTTTCACAAAGGCAATGCTCATTTTTGGGCAAGGAACAACCCCCTATACTGGCACTGTTTAACATCTTTGTCAGGGATATGGACAGTGGGATTCAGGGTACCCTCAGCAGGTCTGCTGATGGCACCAAGCTGTGTGGTGGTGTTGGCATGTTGGAGAGATGGGATGCCATCCAGAGGGACCTGGACATGCTTAAGAGGTGAGTCTGTGGAGTCTGTGCAAAACTCATGGATCTGAGCAAGGCCAAGTGCAAGGGGCAATCCCAGGCACAAGCACAGTCTGGGTGGAGAATGGACTGCCATGAGCCCTGGGGACAAGGACTTGGGGATGCTGGTGGATGAGGAGCTCAGCACAACCTAGGAATGGGGACTTGCAGGTCAGAAAGCCAAATGTACCCTGAGCAGCATCCAAAGCACCGTGGGCAGCAGGAAGAGGGAGGGAATTATGCAACTCTACTCCACTCTGGAGAGACCCCACCCCACATCCAGCTCTGGGATCTCCAGCATAATGTGGGAGGAGGCCACAGAGATGTCCAGAGGGCTGGAGCACCTCTCCTACAAAAACAGGCAGAAGTAGTAAAGGCTTCAGGGGGCTCTCATAACACCTTCCAGTACCTAAAGAGGCTACAAGACAGCTGGAGAGGGATATTTAACAAGGGTATGTAGTAATAGGATAAGGGGGAATCACTTTCAACTGAAAGAGAGTAGGTTTAGATGGGATATTAGGAACAAATTCTTCACTGTGATAGTTGTGACACAATGGAACAGGTTGTTCAGAGAAGCTGTGGATGCCCCATCCCTGGCAGTGATCAAGGCAAACACCAAAGCCTTGGACCAACCTGGTTGCTAGTGAAAGTTATCCCTGCCCATAGCAGAGGGGGTTGGAATGACACAATCTTTAAAGTCTCTTCCAACCAAAACTAAAGGTTTTGTTTTCCCATTTCTTTCAAATAATACTAAACAATGGAAATATGCTAGATGTGAAAAAAAGAAATCGAACAAAGAGGAAAAAAGGGCCTTCTCTACTGAAAAAGAAACCTTACATTTCAGGGAACAATACAGCATATACTCTGTAGGATGCATTATAAACTGTAGATTTATGATCAAGTTCTCTTACAAGAATCCCTAGGCAACAATTTGAGGTACAAAATTCTCTCAAAAGCCTTTGCTGCCATCTCATGGCATATTTGGAGAAAGCCAGCACAGCTCTGGCTTTGAGAAATGCCACAGCATCATCAGGCATTCACAGCACCTTCCTAATGCATGGACTGCCCGAGTGTCCTTCAGGAGCAGAGCTGGGAACACCATGCAGCTGCTGCAAGGTGATTAACCACCTTTGTTAATGTGTTGGTTAATACATTCGGATTGTGGGGAGCACAATGAAACCAGGCAGTCTGAATGACCAAGTCAATGTTCAAATAAAGAAAATGAAGGTGGCTAGAACACAAGATAATGTTGTGCATACAACCACTTTCTTCCCATTACCAAGCTCTGAAATGAATGACCTTAACAAACATAGAAAAAAATGCCATCATATAGATATATCTACAGAAATAAGACATGGCAACATACAAGCTATTAAACACTCCAAAAAACAAAATAAAAATCACTAGAGGAAAGAAGGTACTTGCAAATCATCCGTCAGTTTGTATCTAGGACATATGTACAATACACTGTCCTTCCCTTGCTGCCACTCTGACATCCATAAGTGTGTAATTAAGATGCTCTTGTAAGGTGCTCACCCACGCCATCCCCAAAGGATTTCAAAGCTTCTTCAAAGCTTCTGCAATCTTTGGACAGTAGACACCTTGTCAGCACAGGGGACAACCCAGATTTCCATTCACATTGCAACATTTTAATCACTACTTCTGCCCAGAAGTTGTGACCTAATGTGCTGGTGAATTAAGAGGATTTCTCCTTTATGTGTACACACCTTACTGAAAACTCAGCCCTCACAAAGAGTTCTGCAATAGAAGCTGACTTTTTCATGTCAGCACTCACACCCCAATGTGACACTTAATCTTGTATCTGCTGCCCATCTGCCCTATGTCACTGACCACAACTTCAGCAGCCACATGCCTCCTGGTAAAACCCTACCCTACCATTTTCCCAGGCAAAAGCTTTCTGCTGCTGGAACACATTATAAACAAATTTCCCAGACAAAAAGCCATTTGTAGAGTTTTTCTACTTAGCTTGCTTTACTTGAAGCTGAGACTTCTATTTTAGTTGTTCCTTCAAGGCTCACTGTATTTTGATAAAGGACACCAGTGGCTGCAAACCCTTTCATCAAAGAGGCATTGACTATTTAATTTTACAGTTGTGCCTCTTTTCCACTAGGAATACAGAGAATTCATTAGTAATCACACATCAGAGAGTGTATCCACCTGTTCTCCTTTGGCAATTGTATAATTCCACAATCATTTCTTATCAAAGAAATTTTTCCCTTTGACTTCCACACAATAATTGCCCATGGCTTTTCTTCCATTTATCTCACATGAATAGAGGGAAACACTAAAAACACAGTTATGTGGAGGGTTGCTCTCATTTCCTTTGAACAGCAAGACATGAAATGTGCAGAGAGAAATGTAATTGGAAACCATGGAAAATAAAACTCCAGGAAAAAGTATTCCAGTCAGCAAGTGACAACCACACACTACAGGGGGGACAAGTTGGACATTCCAGGTGTCATTGTTCTCTCTATATATATATATATCGCTCTTTCTCTCACTTTTTAAATTCCTGTTTGCCATTTTGTTATTAGTCCCCACACAGTAAACAACATGCTGCAGATTCTGGCAAATTGAAGTACTGAAAGGATTATTCATCCCTCTGTGAGACTGCTCTGTGCAATGAGAGCTACATATTCTGCATTCTGTGACTAAGATACAGTCCCATGCGTTTTCCCTGTTCAATCAAGTGTGCAAAGAACTGTCACAATAGTTCTTGATGCCAAGAAAATAAAATTTAGGGTAGAATAGAAAACCTGAGTTGTATTTTAATGGCACTGTGTTTGCACCTGGGGTTTTTTCTACTCTTGGTATTTTATTCCCTTTTTTAATCTTTATTGACAATTCATTAAAACCTCATCATCCCTCTCTACAGAAAAAGAAAAGCGAGTTGTTATTGTAACCATCTAGATAATTGTTACTGAATTGTCAAACTCTTAGAAGTGGCTATATATCTTTCATGTCAGACAACTGGGACTGATACGAAAAACATTTCCAGGCTTCTGCAGTGTTTGGCATTTTTTTCCCCTCACATTTAGAAGAAGACATAAAAAGAACAAATAAGTCAAAATGATAAATTATGACAGAAAAAAAAATCAACATTTGAATCGCTTGATGCAAGAAAGACAATGGGGCTTGAGGAAAGATTAGAGCAGCATCAAGCTAGAACAGAACTGAAAGTTATTTAAAAGTGACAGAAACCCTTTAGGATCTGCAACCCCACCATTGTTTCTGTTTGGGAAATCAGTTATCAGAAGCTCCAATTAGCCTTAATTGAATTTTGCCTTGCCAATACCTAGAATTTTAATTGACTGGGAAGGTAATCATAAATCTCTGTTCAAAATAGAGCAGAGCCATGAGCAATCCCCAGAAGAGCCCAACAAAGTGCCCCAGAGAAGGACCTGCTTATTCTGCAGGCAAGGCTGCCTCTAGACCATAAAACAAACATTCAGAAGGGGAAATCCCAGTAGAAAAAGCCAGTCCTGCAGACAGTCACATTCCCCATTGCAGATAAATTAATCAAATGAATCACCAAGGAGTCCTACCACAAATGTGTTCGTGTACACACTGCCAACAACATCCTTAAAGGTTGGTTGTTCCATCTCTCACTCGCCTTCCTCTGCTCTTGCACTTGGCTCTATTGCTGAGCATTTAATTCTACTTTAAACATATTGACACCCTTGCTACTCCCATGCTGTCCTCTGTTATGCACATGCTTGTCTCTCATTCTGCTTGTTCCCTTCTAGGTCAGGTTACTTTCAATCTGATATTCAGCTGTTCTGGAGGTGTGGAGTTTGCAAATAAAGCTCTGCAAGGTCACTGCACTCATGGTATTGAACTGCAATGGCTTTCACATGTTTAATTCCTTGTCAAAACCTGCCCAGTCTCAGATTTAGACAGGAATAACTGAGTAAAAGTTGTGAATTGGGATGATTTTGGTGACTCTGTGAAATTGCTAGTAAAGGAAGCAGGGCAGGTGAGTGACAGAGCTAGAAAACATATTACAGGGAAGTTAAGCCTGCAAGCAGCTGTACCAATCAAAGAGGCCAGCAAAGAATAGAAACAAGATTGGGATAAAACCAAGAAGTTTTAATTGACTGAGGGAACTAGACACAAAGGAAAATTCAGGCATCAGACCTAAATCCTTTTTCAGGATCAAAAGGGTCCAAAGAGGAGGCAGAAGGAACCTAACTCCAGTTATCTCCTCTGAAGATAGAAGATGTCTCATCACACAGCTAGGACTCAGAGCTCAGAGAGTCCAAATGCCAACAAGCAAAATGCCAACAAGTGTGGAGGAAGACAGTTCATGGACCAAAATAAAAGGCATTGCAAGGATGAGCCCAAGGCTGAGCTCATTCATGGCATGTATGTGGTACAGAGGCATCAAGACTCATTAAAGCAAAGTTCATCCCAGAAAAAGCAAAACTGCTACACCAACCAGTCAGCAAGAGATAGGAATCATTTTCAAGTCCTCCATGCTACCACTTTACAACAGAGGGGTTTGCCTTAAAGAACTGGGACTTTGTAAACTCCTGGCAATGATGCCTCTACAAGTCTCACAAGTGATGGCACTGTCACAGTATGAGTCAATGGAGGCAACATTTATTAATCATTTATTTTCTTTTATTAAATAATTGTTTAATATTTATTAAATAAATAGGAAAATTGACGCAAAGAGTGATTTGTCCTTTGCCACTTCCCAGGTAAGTAACCAAGCTGAAATTGGACTCAAGAGATGTCTGACCAGCAGTGTCAGCCAGGATCCACACAACTTCCCAGACACCAGGGACATGCTCTGTAGTCAATAATGAACCTCAAAAATACACACTGAAACTCAATTTTCCCTTTCCAAAACGAGCAAGGGAGACTCAAAATGGCCATACAAGGGAAGGCTCCCTCTCTTCAAAAGATTGAATTTTAGAGCGAAGAATTTGGCCATAACAAGATCCTTAGGCCAAGACTACAGGAAACAGAGGCAGGTATACTAGTTTAGGGAGCAAATTAATAACCTATCTCTGAGGTGACACTATAAAACAAGGCATTACAGTGAAAGCTCTGGAAATGATCAAATGGGTTACAGACAACAGCTAGAAGATGCTCCACAGTGAGAGTTTGGAAAGTGACTGTCAGTAGAAGTTGAAAGTGACACTCATGGCAGATTGTTTGATGTTACATCGAGCTCTTGGACCCTGAGCATCAGCAGTTTCCCTACATAATGATTTCACAGCGTTTTTCCACTGCCTTCTCTCCAGGAATCATCAACACCAGAAGGAAAATGTGCCCTTGTCAAGAGTTCAGGATGCTCAGGAAGCTGCCAGGTAAGTCAGCCCCAGGTACAGAAGACAGGCACCCAGCAGGCTGAGCATGTCACTGCAACATGCCAAAGAAATAGGCAAGCCCTCCAGGGATTTAGTCCCCACCAGGCTCTGTGCCACCACACCTGCACTGCCTGAGGGGCTGCAAAGCCTCCTCCCAGGATGAAGCCATGGGTGTCTCTGTCTAAGGAGTAAGCTGAGGACTGGGAGGATGTCTGCAGCACGCTCTGCCCTGCACACATCAGACACCCACTGGGCTGTGTTTCATCCCAAACCCAGGGAAGCAGAGGCTCAAGACCCAGTGGGAGCTCCCACTTCAGAAGAAAAACAGATTTTGAGGCCTTTTCTCATGTTAGCCCAGCAGGCAGTTTCCACAAACAGAGAAGGGACAATGGGAAAAGCCAGCCTCAATGCCTGCCTTCTCCATAGGTACAGGGGTGCAACCACAATGGGCTGGAGTGTCCACAGAGGAGACCAGGCACCACACCAGTGGTGTCAGGAGAGAGGGCAGCAGTACAACAGCTCAGCCTGTGAGAGTTAAGTGATTCTTCTGACTCTACTGGTCTGCAAAGGCAGCCTATGAAGGAAAAGTAATTTTCTGGTTGGTTTTTTTTTTTTTTTGTGCTGTGTAGAAGGGTGCCAAGGATGTCCTTGAGCCTCTTTCAAACCTGCCAATTTCTTCACAGTTTTTCAACGTGTTTTTACATAACTTGTTTCTCTTAGAAGGCTTTATGGAAAAGTGGCAGAGGGGGAGGACCTGAGCTACTCCTACTGAAAACTGAGTGGCTGTTACTGAGACCATGAAGTACATATTGGGTGTTTTGTGTGTTTTTCTCACCCCTTCCCTATATCCCAGAGACAAGGACAAGAGCTGTCTCTGCACACCTCTGCTGCTTCTTTGAGAAATGAAACATTTCTCTTGCCTCAAGGGAAATACAGCAAATAGCAGCCATCATATGCATGGTGTTTCTGATTTTACAAAGACAGAAGGCCATTTGCAAGCTTTTCTCATGTATCACAAGAGCTACATAAAAGACGGGCCTGTTTTCTCCTCCTCCTAAGCATCTCTCAGCCCTCAAAGCTATCTATGTGCAGGACAAGCCAAGGCACACACAATAAGTCTAACCCACCACACATTAAAGGACATCATGGAGGCACGGGGCCATTGGATGAGTGATCTGGGAAAAATCCCTGACTAGATGCAGGTGGTGTCCCAGGCTTTGGACAAGCATGGGAGGGAAGGGCACAGGGACAAAAGCACCTGCCAGCTCCACTTCTTCTCTCCATCCCACCACCTGCTGGCATTCAGAGCCCTGCTTCTCTGGGCAGCATTGCATAGTAAAATATCCAGATCCAAGCTCAGATATCCTTCAAATATTACTAGATGGCTCCATTTTATACAGTATCTTCCATAAAGCAGTTATTATTTTTCTGGCGATTCACTCATGAGCAGTGGGCAGATTTTCCCCTTGGATGGTAACAGTCATAAATTGACAACACAGATCAATTGCATCTCCTCAGCACCCAGATACAGACCTCTAGAGGTTTTGTTGTTGTTTTCCCCAGCATACCAAGGACGTCTCTTCTAAAATATATCTAGCTTCTTTGATGTCATGGATGGTCTATTTCTCCAGGAGCAAAATATCCACTCTGTCATCAGATTCTGAGTTGAAATCAATCCAGAAATACAATGTTAGTACAATAATAATGCACTTTAGAGGAATAAATCATTGCTTACCTCACCACAAGAGTGGCTCAGGCTGCAAAGAGTCACCTTTTTGGGAACATGTCTCCCTGTAATCAGCAGCATGGCTCCCTTCCCTTCCCACATGGGACCAGGCATGATCTCTGTGTACACTCCCTTTTAAGCACCCATGCATGTTTGATGCTCACCTCCAGGGGTTGCATAATGGAGGCAATACATCTTCAGAGAAGAAAAATGACAGCCAGAATAAGAAGACTGAACCAATTCATCACTTAATGCAAAGCATTACTTTGCTGCAACCAGAGCACTGCGCCAGGATTGATTACAAACAAGATGACACCCTCTGTATGGACTGTCTGCTATATTATTATAAATAAATACCCATTCATTTTGGAGCCTGCATTACTGCAGAGAATAGATTATATCTCAGGTACACAGTAAATAAATACCCCATTGAGTACAATGTCTCTTCCCAGCTAGCAAATGAGTTTTGCCTCACATAACACGGTTTTGTAAACAAGATAAGGAAACAGAGAAACACCAAGAGATGGGGAGATTTGCTAAAAGCTCAACTGATAGCTATTTCCATGAAATACAAGCTAAAAATTCAGTGAGTTGATATTAGAGGGTGATCGAGGCGGGGGAAGGCAGTTACAAAAGGTTTGTCCTTTCTCCTGAAAGGGAGAAAGCCCTAAAAGGTTTCCCAAGACCTCCAGATGTCACTGAAACCAAAGCAAACCTTTCTGGTTTCAGAAGTTTAGTGGTTCATGAGGACGAGCTCTACTCAGGCAGGCTGCAGCATTCAAAAAAACCAAACCACAGCAGTTTAAAAGGCTGCAGACTGCAAAGTGAACACACTGGGAGAAATCTGGCTTGTCTTTATCTCCTTCCCACTTTCTACTTGATGATTAGTCGTCTCCAGGTACTTCTGGAGAACCCCCTGCTCAGCACAGCCCAGGTTTGGTGGACAAGGGGCATGCTCCTCTGAAAAAATTAAAGCTTCTAATATTAATTCTGCCCTGGAGGGACTGGGAAGCTCTACCTTTCCTCACATTTCGGCTGCATGAGTCCAGATGGGTCTGTGGATGTGCAACAAATAAGATATATCTGCCATAAATAGTCAAGATGTGGGGTTGGGGTTTTCCCTCCTTTTTCTTTTAATTCACTGCATTGCCATATCTATGGAAGAAGCATAAAGAAGAGGCAGACACATCTATGGGAGCCAGCTCAGAAAAGATCCTCACCCCAATCCAACATTTTGCACTCCCCTTGATGCCCACACCTTCCATCCTTCCTTCTCCAAACTGAACAAGTCAAAACCTTTGAGACAGTTTTTTTTTTGGGATATATCCAAAACAGAAACATCCTCAACCTTCCTACACCCTTTACAAAAAAAATAAGGATCACCCCATTTCACGGATAAGGAGGCTGAAAAAGCAACCCTGTTTTTTCAGGGCTTTTTCAGATTGGAGCTAGATAGAACTGAGGAATTGTGGAAAATTGAGGAAATCATCCAGATTTGCTGCTGCCAGTGTCTCCGCCTTGCTGTGCTTCCCCAGGGAGGCCTCACATATGTGGAAAAACAGCTCTGAAAAGCAACACTATTGTTTGCTAATGTTGGTAGCACAATATAAAGTGGAAACAAAAGCAGCATTTTTCTTTCCCTCTCCTTTTTTATATTTTCCTTCGCTTCACCACCAGGGCAAAAGACTTCCCTATGCAGGCACGGAAAAAGTGAAGATAATCAAGCAATTTTCCATCTTCAATCAAAACGGTCACTTCCCCTTTGATTATAAATTCCAAATAAAATTACTATTGTTCCATTTCCTTTGAAGGCATTACCGAAAAGAAATTGCCATTTTTCGGTTGAGTCTGCAGCCACCTTCCTTCCCTATGGATTATCTTCACTCCAGGTCTTTCCAGACACCATTCACAATGAACTGATACTTAGCTGACACAGAGCTGATCTTTCCATTTCTCTTTTGGTTTAGCAGAGCCCTACAGGTCAGGGTGAGGAGGATTTCAAGCAATCACATGGTTTCCTGTACCCTCAGTCCCTATTTCCTGTGCAAGAGAATGCTGTTATGGAAAGACAGGACATCAAACCCTATGCTGGGAGCACCTTTCAGCTCCCTCTTCATGTGGAGCACATCCTCCCAGCCCACAGATGGTGTCCATGGCTCTGCTGTGCCCTTACCAAGATTTAAGAGGAGAGCAGAGGCAAGTTCAGAGGTTGCATGGCTCATTGCACTGCTGTGGAAAGTCCCCCTCGTGGTTCTGTCATGCCAATGGAAGTGGAATAGGAAAATTGTACTAAGTAATTGCTGTAAGAACAGGGACAAACTGTAGTAAAACACAACATAAGTGCTTTGTGTCCCTGCATGCAGTTTAGAAACAGACACAAAGTTTGCATTAGATAAAGGATTTCCCTTGCATCCTAGTAAACAAAAATGTAAAGGACAACAAACCTCCTTGCTATGTCTGCTAGTGTCACAGTGAAGGTGTTGGTACCTGGCCCCCACCCCAGGTTGGATGGGGCTTTGAGCAACCTGGCTCTAGTGGAAGGTGCTGGAACTAGACGATCTTTAACGTTCCTTCCAAGCCAAACAATGCCATAATTCTATGATCATTCTGATGCCTTAAGTTTTAGCTTTCATGTTTTCCAGATTCTGTGCTGCCTAAGGGTGCAGTTCTGAACCTCCCATTCAGTGTCAGTCAGCTCTCTTCACAGAGCAGGTAGACAAAACAAATCCTTTTCCTGCTGAAGACCAAGGACAACTTTCAGGCCCAAAAACACAGAGAATGGTGGGCTGAAGGGAGGAACAAGAAAGATGAGACCTCACAACCTGAAGCTGTAATTAGACAATTAAGGCCCAATGTGCAAATGGAGTAAAACTTATAAAAGTGTAAGACCTCGTGACTGGTCAGCCATTTTGTGACCATTCTTAGTCCACCTTGGGTGTAGCCCTGGCCAGGCTCTTGTCCTGCCCCAGGTGGATCCTGGAGGCCTTTCAGTAAATATCTCCTTTGTCCACTAGCTCTGTCCAGTCTCTGTTTCAGGTCACCCTCCCCAAGGCATCAATTCCACCATGGGAGGAGCAGAGCTGCTGAAGAAATCAATTACATCAGATGTGCCCAGGGATGCAATCCAAGGCCAGAAGTCCCATCCAAGGCCATACTGAATGGATAGGACTGTTTGGTAGGTTTGCATTTGGGTAGCAGTGTGAACTATTTCCAAACTTCACAGCATGCAAGTGTCAGGATATCAAAGAGTGCTCCATGAGACCTGCTCACTCTCTTGCTGTGTACATTAGCCAAGTCACAGGAAAATGAGAAGTGACACACCACAAATGCTTTCTGCTCTGCACCCAGGGTTGATGTGTGACACAGTCAGAAACAGTCCCTTGTCAGGCAAGGAGAGATGCAATACCCTGGTGAGACCTGATAAGTCTATGCAGATCTGGCATGGCAGTGTGTTTCTATGCTCCATTACCTGCCAAACCTAAAGAAAACAATATTCCCAGTGTAGCAAAGCCCAGCTGTTCGTGGTAAAATGGACATATTCATTTCCAAGGTAAAATCTTTAAGGAAGCAAATTCTGTAATTTCAAGGACATCTGTGAAGCTAAACTCACACCAGAATGAAAATATAGAGTCGCAAAATCCAGATTTGCCTCGTTTTCAACACTGCCTAAAGCTCTACTCATACTCACAGTAGCTGGCTGAAGCATCCTTTGAATTGATTAAAAAACTGGAGGAAAAGGAGGATGAGGAATGACATTAAATATTTCTTCTTTCTAGCTTAGACAACACAAACACAAAAGTTAATGTAGCCAGCAAATACTGTCCATCACATGCACTTAGTTGCTTAGTAGTCTGTTCATCCTGTCTGCTTCATTAAAGGGTTAATTAAAATTCCCCTCAATCCAGAGATTTTTTTGTAAGAAACTCCAGAAACTAGGTGAGAATTGTTCCTTCATGTCAATCAGTGGACTTTTTTCTTATTTATTCCTGCTTTTGGTCTGTGCCCCAAGAGAAAGATGAAAAGAGAGTCAATCCCACCGCATGCACCATACAGAGGCAGGGACAGAGGAAGAGATGGCCACTAGACCCCTGTTCCTTCCTTGGAAAATGCTCTCAGGGACCTCATTTTCTCAGGCAGCACTGAATTCCTCTTGTAAACTTTAGAGAGAACAATTATGTCCTTATTTTGGACATAACTGAAAACATGATTTCCAGTCCCTTACACACCCCCTCCAAATAACTTCCTTCCCCCTCCCCCCCAATTTAATCATCTGTTCTGCCAATTTATGAAATTCTCTGTAAAGACAGGGACATCTAGTGCAGGAAATCTGCATTTGTGTGGATACAGGGCTGTACCTGGGAGAGCAGAGATGTGGACAGCAAAATGCAGGCAGGACGATCAGCAAGGGTCACTCACAAACGAGGCTGAACCCCTACCCAGCAGAAACTCGTTTATCCACCTAGCAACAAAAATAGAGGGCTCCCATTGCACTTTTCTGAGATTAAAAGAATTTAAACTGGAAGCATTACTATAAATATGTAACTCTTCAATCAAAAATAAGCTGCTGCAGAGTTCACCATCTATCTCAGTGGAAGTCACTAAAGGATTTGGAGATGATGTGCTGGAAAAGGTGCAATGCTCACTAATCGATGTGTTTTGGAAAAGCCCCTGCTTTGCCATACACCTACAGCTGCAGCTGTGGAGTCAGCCCAGCTGTGCTGTGCTCACTGAGCCAGCTCGGACCAGACACCATTCAATTAAAGCAATGCAGAGTTCATGCTGAAAGCTACAAAACCATATACAAAACCCATCCACGACCTGAAAACATCAGGCATATGAGTTTGTGAGGTTTTTCCCTTTCAAACAGGCCAGGGCTGTGTTTACTTTTCTGTGAAATCCCACTGTTTTCTACCTGAGGGAATAAATATATGCAGAGTTTTCATAAACAGCTCTGCCCTTTGCTTGACACCTCACCTGGAGATGCAGGGGCATTTCATTTATCCTGCTTGTCTCGGGGTTAATTTTTGCAGCAGCCAGGAAGAGCATAGCCCTGCAATTATTTGATGTCACCTCACAGACACAGGGTGGTGCCATTTCTTCAGTCACATCACCATCACCCTGGACTCCACGTGGTGAGTAGTGTTAATTGTGCACCCATCTGCACACTCTGCCATTAGTATTGTCGTTACTGTTTTTCCTGTTTCTTTGCTTTTTTTCTAGTAAATTGTTCTTATCTCAACTTTTTGTGCCTCCGGTTCTCCTCTGCATCCCTCTGCACAGGGAACGGGAAGGAAGCCAGAGAGCAGTTTGTGGTCTGGGGTGTTCAAGTGGGAACACTGAATTGTGTGGTGAACAATCACATGTAAACAGTTTACAGCCTATCTTTTAACTCTGTTATTAGCGTCTTGCTGCTACTGTTAATTTTCTTATTCCATTGCTGTTTCTAGTAAATTGTTCTTATCTCAACCTGTGATGTTCAGCTTTTTGTGCCTTTCATTCTCCTCTCCATTTCACCACAGGAGCAACGGAGAGAAAGTGAGCAAGCAGCACATGGTCTGGGGTGTGTCAGTGGGAACATTAAATTAGGGAACACCATTCCTAAACCATGTCTCAGAACCTGGAAATGGAATTGGTCTTCATAATGACTCTCTGTGGCAGGTGCAGGGATGACCCAAGGAACGAGGCAGACACAGGCACGCAGCAGGTCAAGGGAAGGCTTCTACTTCTTTATTCTATAAATCTGACTCCATATATACATTTTTACAAAAGGCCAGAGATTGGCTACACAGGTTGCCACCTCTTGACATGGATGGTGAACACCACCGTCCATCACATTTCTCCTCCCAGAGGATAAGAATGTAAACAATAGATAAATGCTAAAAATACATATTGTTTTTGTGAAGCTGCATGAGAAACTCCAGTTCAAGAGTATAAACAACAAAAAAGGCTTTTGCATCAGGGCGACAACTCTCAGCCATTCAAATGAAGGTGACAACACAGGAGGCAAGCTTTCCAAGAGAGGCCATGACAATTGAGAGTGGTACAACCACGCTGTTTCACGAGGACAGCCAAATGGTAATTTCCTACATTTACAAGAACAGTCAGTACAGCAATTACAGAAGGTTTGGTGATAATGTGAACTTGGCCATTGCCAGTAGCCAGACAGGCTTTGTGATGAGGATGTTTCTCTTCTTGTGTGTCTGCCCTGCACTGTACTAAGCTTCCAGAATTTCCATATCCTGGCACCAGTCCAGGATGCTGCCCATTGACAGTGCCCTAAAAGTGTCCTGAGCTGGAGTGAAAATCAGACCTTTGCTTTGCTGGACTTTGGATCTTGAATGGCACCACAGGAGAGATGCTCAGTTAGGTCACAGATTATGAAACAGCCTTTCCCCTCCAGGACACACATTCAAGCCTTGCTGGAGTTGGTAATGATCAACTACCTGCGTTTGCAAACATGTTTTTTGTTTCACAGGTTTGTTCTGTGCTGCCTTGCTGCTGGCCTAGGTCACCGGGCTGCCTCTGAGTTGCCTGGACAGTCCTCTCACCATGAATTTTAGTGCCCAGGGCTTGTTGTCCATGTCAGGAGGAATTTTCTTCTAACCTGGACTCAGCTCAGTGGAGGGGAAATGGATTTGGTGTTGAACAAGGTCCTAATTACCTGAGGTGAATGGCCTTTCATAGGGCAGTCTCTGTTCCCTTGCACAGGACTACTTATCCAAAACTGCCCCTTGTCCATCCAACAGATAGAAATACTGAAATTAACCCAGAAGTATCTTTGGGGTTTTTTTAACATCACATTTGTGGATCTCTTGCATGACTCTTTCACTTCCCTCACCTTGTCATTCACTGAGTGCACCCCTACTTTATGTAGAGAGATCAAGGATGAAATATCATTTAAACAATTTCAGCAGGATCTCAGAAGGGTCCTGGGCAACTCACCAAACAGCCAAGAGATAATAAAACCAATATTTCTTCAGACCATTGCTGCCTTGGAGCACTTCTCTGGCATCAGCCAGAGCCAGTCACGGGCTGCCTGCTCCATGCCATGCACCGAGCAGCAGGAGATGGAGGTGGCACATGCTCCAAAAGCCAGGTCTGAGTTGTGGTGACACAGTGAACCCCAGAGCAGTGAAGCACCAAAACAGACTGAAGAGAAGTTGTGGGAGACTGACACATGGCAGTGCAGGGATTCAGAAGACAGCCCTGACAGCTCCCTGAAGACAGGAAGCATGCCATGCCAACCAGAGTGATACTTTCACCCTGCAGGGATCAGCTCCCCATTGGACTCTCTCTGCAAACTGTCTTCTGGACTTAGAGCTACTGAAAGTCTGTTAGGGAGAGCTCTAATCAATCCCCTGATATCCCTTGATAGAGATGAAACTAGAATTTCTTTCAAAAAAAAGAAACTAGAACACAATAAAGGCAAAAAGTACAGCTGTTCTCTGAGGAAAACAGCAGATTCACCCAAACTCCAGGGTGTACCCATGGAGGGAAGAGAACCTTTCCACATCTCCTGAAGCTGCCTTGGAAGGACAAAAATCTATTCATAATTAAATCTATGTTTGATGTAATTCAAGTAGGGAATTCACAGAGGAATTTGCTATGGAATAAGCAGATCATTTTTGCAGGGTGACAAACCTAGGCACAGCCCAGGTGGCCTTTGCTATGACTTGTTTGTGTTACCTCAGCAAAGCAGCCCCTCTGGCACACACCCGGGGACAGGACACAGCCCAGCTGGCCACCTGGGAAGTGGCCAGTTCCCAACCTTGTCTTCATGGCTGGGACTTAGTAAAACCTTGAGCTTTGCCAACTCACTGCCTGAACTGGGGCAGAGGGGTCAGGGACTGCTCAGCCATCTGCAACCTGATGCCCTGAGGTCAGGGTGGCTGCAGATGGCACAAGAAGCCCAGAACTCCACCAAGATGCCAGAAAAGAAGCTTCCAATTTCGTGTGTCCAGCAGCACCAAGAGCTTCCCAGCCTGAATTTGGGCTTCCCAGCTCCTGCTGAGGCTGGTCAGAGCTGAGCAAAGCCAGTGGGGAAAGCCAGAGTCCAGGTGGGGTGAGGGCAGAGACTCCCAGAGCCCTGCCAGCACAGTTATGAAACACATTGCAGGTCACACTGGTAACAGGGGCACTTGCACAACCAGCAGAGCCAGTGACGCAGACACAGCTGGATTCTGGCCAGGGCTGGATGGCCACCAGGAGGTGGGAGCTGCCTGAACTCCTGCCCCCAACCAGCAGTTGAGCTGGCAGCCCAACCAGCGTGCCTCCACTGAGCACACCCCAGGGGAAAGTCCAGCCCTGGGCTTGGCTGTCAGCTCCACCGTGACAGTCCCTCTTCAGTCACAAATTTATTGCCTGGAAACTGATGACTGGCAGGTTTCTTCACTGAGGCACCAAGGTACCATGAAACCAGGGTAAGAGAGCGTGAAAAACTTGCATTTACTTCCCAAGATGAAAACTAGCATCATTTTACATGAGGATTGCAGTCCCCAGCATCCTTTGGCATTCCTATGGTCCTTGACATTCCTATGTCACACCCCAGTTCTCCATCACTTTCCTTTTCAACAGGAGCCCCGACAGCAGCAATGAAAGAAAAATGATGCTTATGTCAAGAAGAGTGTCCTTGTCTTAGCCTAAGATATGCCCCACAGCAGTCATTGGGAAGGAGGGTGGATCTTCAGCCCCCTGGAGCATGTGTCAGAGAGGTAGGAGCACTTGCAGATCACATCTGGATGGGCACCAGGGAGGACCAGTGACAATGAATGGTGCTACAGTGCAGCCTCAGACCCACTCCTGTTGCCTCTGCATGCCTGTGTGTCAGGAAGTGCATCACCACCAGAAGCTCCACAGGGGCAGCACCTCCACTGATTTGGGCTCTGGAAATACTGTGCAAATCCCAGGCTTTTCAATGGTGCTCACTCCACCCATTTGCCTCAGGCTCTGAGCAGAGGCAGGTGAACTACTCATGCACCACAAAGTGTTCCAGGTCTTTCCAGCAGGTCAGGACATGGTAGCCCTGCCAGGCCTGACCTTTCTAAGGACTCCTGAAAATCATGTCATCATCTGACAGCTGCTCAAAAGCTACAACCACATCACAACAACATCCCAGGTGGAAAATCTGTCCATTTCTGTCTCTCAAAAGGCAGACTAATGGCTGAACGGAAATGTTTGCTAAATGTGAAACTGGAGATGAATGATCCTCCCCTTGTTCAGATACAGGTGAGCAAATGGTTGCACTGGCTTCCAAGGAGAACTGTTCAGTGGTCTCCTTCAAAGTCACTAACACACATAGAAGGAAAATAAAATGGCTTTGCACAAAAAAGGTATATAGCAAGTCCTCAGAGCACAAATAAGTATTCAAAAATTACAGAGTGGCAGAAAGTAGATTCAGAGAGGTAAGTCAAGTCAAGACAAGACAAAGTCAAGTCAAGACAAAGTCTGGCTGCCTCATGTAGAAGTCTTGGAAATGTTGATTCCATAGGCAGACAACTCTTAGACAGACACCTATTTCTAAATATGAAGTTGGATTTAATCATCCCAACTGTAGTGTATATTCATATCTGAGATGAAGTGACATGCATGTTTCTTTAAAAAAATGTCAAAAGTGTCACTATCCTTCCCTCTTCCTTAACTGCCTGGAACACTTCACCGTCTGCTACCAGACTTGCTGCTACTCATTTCTCAGCAAGACAGATACTGGGTTCAAGTGGCAGGGCTTCACTTTGTGAAATGCTTTAGTGACAGAAATGCTTGACAAATGAGAGCTGGGGGCTTTGGAAAGCTATCTCAGTTATCTCAGCCATGCTGCTGTTTTAAACACCTAAATCTCTGCCCTACTTCACCTCAGGTGAACTTGTTTCAGGGCAGCCTACCTCAAACCTACCATGATCCCCATGTTTGCCACTAGTCCTGGCTCACAGCTTCTTCCCATGTGCCCAAAAGCAAGGTGAGGCAGGGAGGAGAGAGCAGGTGAGCACTCCCAGCCTGCTGCCCAGGAAGGGAGGAAGCCCCACAGCAGACTGATGGTGGGGAAGTGAAGGGTTCCTGGTGACCTGACAGGGGAAAAGGGCATCCTGGGGGGCACAAGGCATCCCACAGGAAAGCACCCAGCCCTCCAGGTGATGGCATTGCTCATGGGAGAAATCAGGTGTTGGGATGGGTGTGCACCAGGAAGTTCAAACCCACCACGCTCACAGTCATCTGTGCTGTGCAGAATCAAACTGCCACAGGCTTCCTCCTGCTAATCCACTGTGACACTCCAGTGAGGGCTGTCCATCTCCCAGAGATGGCAGCTCCAGAGCACACTTTTCCAAGCTGAAAATGTTGGCAGTTAGAACTGCAGTACCAAACACAACACAAATGCCTTCCTGGCACAGGGATGACTTGTTGGGAGGAAGTGACTAAAGAGGTGGAAGGAGCATTATCCTCAGGTCATTACTAATCCCAAGGAAGGGGAGTTTGAGGAAATCATTGCTTTTGTTAGATGCTGGGAAAACTTCAGTCAAAGCCATATTTTTTAGTAAGTAACAAGAGCCTGCTGGTCCCGAGATTTCCACAGCATTTGAAAAGGATTAACAGTCTGGGCAGGATGTTTGAAACATCAGCATCTCCAGGGCAAGATCAGGTCAAAACAACTAAGAAAAAAGCATTTCTCTCAGCCTATGCACCCTTTCACCTGGACCCCTTCTCTCCATTTGCTCACTGTTCCCAGCTTGTGGAAACATCAGCCAGATGCACGTGGGATAGCTGAGATCAATTCCTGAAGAAACTTCTCTCTTTTCACTAAGTCACATGCACCTAAAATTAATAATATCTTTTGTGTATTTTCAGAAGGACTTTATTTTCCATAGTAGGGCTTTTGAATCATCCCAAGGAATGCCAAGCAAACACTGATTCACATTTTGGAGCTAAATCATGACTTTTCCCAGTGCTGGGAACAGAGCAGTATGTATGGAAAACAGCTTCATCAGGGACTTCTTTTGCTTCCACAAATGCCTTTTTTATTGTCATGCAAGCATGGGCTTGCAACTTGGCTAAGGAAAGTCAGCACTCAAAAGAGCAGAGAAAAGCACATGCAGTACAGCAGGAAGCAGGAAACATTCTGTCCTTCCTCCTGGGAGATTACATGCAGAGGTGGTTTGGCTTAAACCCAACTACTTGAGTCACCAGAAAAATAAAAAGAATAACAAACATATTGCACTGCCATTCATTAGTTACTTAAGGACTGCTAAGCTCACTAGGTGGTGAGTAGCTTCAAGAAATCTGCTGGAACAAGAGGTGAGGAGGATAAGCAGCCAGCTCTGGGGAAAATCCAAGGTTTTTTCCACAGGGCAGGAGGGCAGAAAGAGCCATCAGGAATGGCACCTGAATGCCAGCAAATGCCTGACAGGAGCTGAGGACTTGGAGCTCAGAGATGGGCCCAGCTGCCTCACCTCCTGAGCAGGACACAAAACCAGCAGCTTCCCTGTCACCAAGTCTCTAATCTGTCAGCAGCAACACCCAGGCTACCTGTCCCCTTGGCCACTACTGTCAGGGATTGTCTTTGCCAAATCCCACCAGAAACAGCAGGGCCATCAGGACAACTCATGGATTCCTTGGATCACCAACCACTCTTTCCTTCCAGAAGTATCTGGGCTTCTGAAAAGGGGAGGAAAAGCTGGTTACAGCAGTTCATGCACAACAAGCATAGAAATAAGCTCTTAAGTCACAAGTTTGCCCTTCTGACAAGGGTGCCCAGACTAGAGAGCAGACAAGCCCAGCCAGGTGCAGAGCCCCACAAGGAATCAGGGCTCCCAGTCCCAGGGGCAGTCAAGCCTCTCTCTCTTCTACGCATATTTAAAGTGGAAAGGATATGAATCAGAGCTGAGAGACCTTCAAGGAATGGTCCATGTGCTTGAAAGCAGAGAAATACAGGCTCCAGCCTTTTCCCTCCCAGATTCTCTAGCTGCTTCTCCCCCATGTTCCCAGCATTCTCTGTGGAGGACAGAACACTTAATTTTACAGAAAACAAAGCCAAAAAAGTTAGCAAGGTACTAATTACCTACCCGTTGTTTAATCATCTTTCTCGGGGTATTTAGTTTGTTTGAAAACATTTCCATTAGAGTATTTTGCTTAGGGAGGGCTAGATGAGCCTACACACAACCAGGTGTAAGTTTAAGCACCGAAATCTAAGACTCAACCTTGAAACTGCAGCTGTTCTATAGATGTCTTTTTGAAGAGAAAAGCAGCACTGAGACAAAAACATCAGCAGAGGACTTGTGAGACTATCACCATCTATGCTTTGGAAATAGTAAAAAGGAAATCAGTAAAACAGACAAACAGTAAAATTACAGATGAGAATAACAGAATTAGCACAAGCCTCCAGGGCTGAAATTGGGATGAAGAGCTCCAAGCATCAAAATGGTACAAGGGATCAAATCCAGAAATGAGACAGGAAAGTCTGAGCAAGGAAGCAAAGCAAGTAAAGGATGGGCAGAAAGAAAAGCTAATTCCATCATCCCAGAAGACTCTAGATATTCTCCCAAGTTGTCTCTGAACCCCTAACAAGTGCCTTCCATAATCCAGGCAAGAAGAGTGGTACAAGGTGATGAAAGAAAAACAAACAATGTACTTGCCTTCAAAGGGGGAGGAAAAGTTCCTTGCCCTATGAAAATTGTGGTGAAGAACAACCTGACAATGACAAATGTGGCTGGAATGGAGAGTAACACAAAGAAAGATGAGCAGATTTGTGGTGGGCTGTATGCAGGAGACAGTGGGGAAGAGCTGGGGCAAGGAGAGGCTTGAAGAGAGAACAATAAGAAAATATTTAAAAGACATGATGTGAAAGACGCACATTTATTTTTATAGGGGAAAATAAAGACCAGCCCCATGAAAAAAAGCTTGCAAGATTAAAAGATTGCTAGAACAAGGACAGGGATCAACCAGTGTTGCCCAAGTCAAGACATTTCCTGCACTGGGGAAAGCAGGATCAGCTGTTATGCTTAGGAAAGATAAGCACCTAGAAAGTCAGAGATCTTATTACACCCCAGTGGAAAAGACAAGTCCCATCTTTCTGACAGCATCTTGCATTTGCTCCCAGCCCTGGAGGCCAATTTAGTCACTGGAGAAGTCAGAACTCCCTTTCCCCTGTACCCAGAGGCAAGCCAAAACCAAAACAGATAAAGAGTTTTCTGGGAGCTCAGGGAGGTTGTGAAATCCCCTTCTCTTGCAGCTTAGAACAAGGTCACATGTCACCCACACAGGCAGCCTGCAGGTAATTCATCCTGACAGCACAAAGAAGAGAGGTAAGATCCTCTCCAAAACCTGACTTCTGCTCAGCAGTGGAGCCCAGCCTGTGATGCTGCTGAACTGACACAACTCTTCTGAGGCTGCTCTGAAATGGTCTTTTTTAATGTTTGCACCACACTTTTGAGGATCACCATTCATTCGTATTGATCATTAACTGTCTGGCAGTTGCAGAGGTGGGTTGCTGGCTCCATCTGGTTAATGTGACAGGACTAGAAGCATCTTTAGCCTCCCCAATGCCCCTTTTCCTGGGTGTCCCCCATCCTGTTGTACAGTTGGTGCAGTGGGCTGCTGGGGCTCGGGAGCCCACCAAGAGAAGGATGCTTCCAGCACCCAAACAAAACCTTCCACGCTGAAGATCCTGGAGGTCTTTTCCCACCTAAATGATGCTACTATTCTCTCTTGTCTCCAGAGGATGGCTATGGCCACCCTAAGCCCAGTAGGCAGCAAGCTGGAAAAAAAAACCACCCTGACAGCAGATACTGGAACACCAAAACACAGGGAACCCAGGGATCAGCTGCTGTGTCCTAATGCCATCTTCCTGGCAAGTGAAAGCTTGAAAAAAAGAGGGATGAGCAAGGGGCGTTTAAGCAGACCCAGGTCTCATGCCATGCAGCCAGCTTGTCCCAGTTCCTGCAGCAGCATCCCTCACAGAAGGCATCTGCCTCTCCCCAGGCCCTCTCGGTAGTGTATCAAACACATAAAAAATGAAATATTTCTAGGGAAAAAATAAAAATAAAATAAAAATATGTCACATTTTCAGAAGGAAGCCTGTTCAGACTAGGTGCGGGCACTGTCCTAATTTCGGGCTGCCCTTGGCCTCTCTGCCCTGACACAAGGCGCTGGAGCAGAGAGGACACGGGAAGCGGGGGGAAAGACGCCCCCAGCTCCCTGCCTTGAAGCCCAGACCTCCCTCACCGGGGCTCGCCCCTCTGCTCTCCCCCAGCCCAGCGCCTCGCAGCTCCCACAGGGAATGCCACGCGCGGGATGCTGCGCTGGGGGAGCGCCCTTCTCTCCCTGCGGTCTTGGGGACGTGTCGCGCGTCGGGAGGGCGATGCGGGTGTCCCAGAGAGGCAGCCCGGTGCCTCTCCCCGGCGGTGCCAAGCCCCCTTGTCCCCGTACGCGATCCCACGGGCGCCGAGCCCCGCTGATCCCGGCGGGGCGGGACGGGACGGGGCGGCCGCTGTGCCGTGACGCCCGTGGGAGCAGAGGGCGCCCCGGCTGACGTCATCAGCGGGAAACCTCCTCCGGGCCGCACCACTCCACAGCGGGGTAGGGGAGGCGAGACCGGCCACGGTGCGCGTTCTTCCTACCGCAGCGTCCTCCCCCAGCGACAGCAGGAGCGGCGGGACAGTCGCGGAAAGCACCGCCCCGCCGGTCTTCGCGGGCGGGTTCGGTGTGCGGGCCGCGGTGCCGGGAGGATTTGTTTGTTTCTTGTCCCCCCCCCTGGGGTGAGGGTGGTAGTGCCCGATGTGGGCGCCGCGCGGGGCGCCGCCGCCTCTATAAGCGCGGCCGCGGGGCGGGCGCGGGAGCAGCTGCGCCACTGATCCCTCCCGGTCCCTCCCGGTTCTGCTCCGTCCCGCCCCGTC
>JANPWX010000437.1:63656-90042 GCA_024734555.1 Trochalopteron elliotii
GCCGGTGCCGGGCTGCTGCTGTCGGAGCTGGATCCGGGCTGTCGTGCCCACATCAGCGTGTTCCTTGTCCCTTCACCTGTCTGGGACTGGACCGGCCCTTGGGCTCTAAGGCAGCGGCCGTGGCGTTCGCCCACACGGTGTGAGCGGGACCGGTGCTGCCGGACAACCCGCCGGAGCTGCGGGCGCTTCTGGCTCGGTGTCCTCCGGCTGAGGGATAAGGCACCCTCTGCGCCCACGCCTAGGCTGGGTGCTTGGAGTAAACCCAGGTATCGGTGGGGTGACCTGTCTGTGAGCCAGTGGGTGTCCACAGTGTCCACATGCCGCTGTCAGGAGCAGCTCTCGGGTAGCCGAGCTGCCCCCTCTTTAGCGCTGCACTTTGCGTAGGATAAGCTTGACTCACAGCGGGGGCCTTTCACTCGCGGCAGTGTGTGGGAACAGCCCAGGTTACCTCGGGCAGGCAGTCAGGTCCCTCCTTGCCTGTGCCGTTAAATAATTACAGCCCGTTCTTCATCCCCACATGGGACTGGGGAAGTCTCGGATGCCCTTGGTGCCTGTGCGGACAGCGCCTTGGCGTGTGCCCCGCTCCAGAGCTGGGTCAGGGCAGGGCTGTGCCCACCGCGCCCCTGCGGCCGGATCCAGCCTGGAATCACCGCTGTTGACTCTGGCCATGACTCAGAATGCTCACCCGGAACCATTCCTGATGAAAACTGGGTCAGCCTGGCAGCAGCCACCACTGCTCCAGACCGTTGCTGGTGGGAGGGGTGATAAGCCCAACTCTTTATCATTGCATGGTTTGCGTTGGAAGAGAACCTTAAATAAAGGTCATCTGGTCCCAGCCCTCCCTCAATGGGCAGGGACACCTCTCACTAGACCAGGTTTCGTAAAGCCCTATCCAAGCTGGGCTTGGACACTTCCAGGGATAGAGCAGCCACAGCTGCTATTACAGTGCTTGTAATACAGGGCTGTATTACATACCTGGCATGCAGGAGATCCACTTTGCCCTACTGCCTTCAGCTGGGATTGGGGTGAAGTGAGTTCATTCCCTGTTGCTGCTGTTATAGGAGGGGTGTAAAAGCCAGGCTGGGGCAGGGTGCTTCCCTTCCTCCTATTGAAGCTAGGCCAGGATGCCATATGGCAGGATTGAAGCTTCATGGCACTACAGGGAGGAGGAGCATATGGATCTGAGAGCTGGCAGAATCCAGCTCATGATTAATGAAGCACTCCTGAAGATAAAGGTTTCCAGAACTTGTGCCAAGTACTGATTCTCTATGTTATGGAAAGCAGGATTTGAGGTTCCTTCTTCTTTCTGGTGTTGCCTGTTGAGAACAGGCAGCTTCTGCCTTGCTTTGACAAACTCTCATTGCTGTCCTAAACAGGGTTGTACATGTAGTATGATACCTGGGTAGCACAGATTTTGTCATGTGGGGATGCCTGTCAAGTTGTTCCTAGAACTGGGGTTCCAGGGAGGACATCTCCAGCTGCTGCCAGCCTCTGGGGCCATGGAGGCTGATGCAACTCCAAACTGCAGGTGTGTGGAGCCATTCACCTGGCAGAGAAAGCTTTGTGATAAACATACACAAACATAACCTGTTTGTCACACACAAACAGAGTAGGGCTTCTGGCTGAAAGTGGTGCAGGGAGGTATGACCTGAAAGGAAGGGAAATGAGAATGTTGTTCACCTTACCCAAAAGGTCAGGGCCAATACCCTTCTGCAGCCCTCATCTCTGAAGCCAAGTCCTTAAAGTCTCTGATGGCTCGTTGCCTGAGATCCTAGAAGTTCATCTCTTCTGTGCTGAATAATGCAAGAAACCTTCCAAGTTTACACCCTGTTCTTACATTTCATTTACAGTTTGAATTCTTCCCTTGCCCTTACTATGCAGAGGTACCACCCTTGCTGAGAGGAAGGAACTTTCTGATTTTAAGCACCTTGAATAGTAATTGCTGAGTCGATGTTCCCTGTTACATCACACCAAGAGAATCACTTTCATGTTTGCTACCTACTGCTACAGTGCAAGCTCAGGAGTCTGTTTGTGCCTCTGCCCACACCAGCACCACAGTGTCACAGCACTGGCAGCACACTTTATCCCAGCAAGTTACAGGTCACTTAACTTGCACTGCAGGATTTCAGAGTGGTGACCTTGTATTTGTGTTGTACAGCTGGGCTGCTGTGGACGTGGTTCAGCATTGCAGAAGTAACAAAATGGATTTTGTTTGGAGTTTCCATGTTCCAAGTTGTTGGTCTAGTCTCTGTGTTGTCATGTTTTCAGCACTTTGAATACAAAGAACTCGTGCAGATAAGCAGTCATCATCTTAAGCTGGATTCTTCCCAAGGAGCCCCCTCCTTCAACCAAGAGCTTTCAAGTCACTTATACCAGGACTGAAAGTGCTTAATTTAGAGTCCAGACTCTCTTTCACACAATCTTCTCTGGGTCCTCAAAAGAAGACTGAGGCTGTTTTTCCTTCCTGAGACATGACTGACTTTAAAAGCTATCAGATCAGTCCTGGGCCGTAGCACAGGTTAGGCTGTGCTTTATGCCCCATAAAGAGCTGGATACACCATGATCCCAGGGATGATGAGATTTAGACAATACCCTGGCTTTGTTTGCAGCCTGGCAGGTGGAGGCTGAACTTAGCCTTGATCCTGCTGGAACAGCTGTAAGCTGCTCAGGGCTTTGCCAACAGACCTTTGGCTCCAGCTGTGTTACACCTCCCTTGTCCCTTTCACCATCATCCCTCTGACTCAGGTCAAGCCACAAACAGCCTAAGGGCTTGCTAATGGCTTCTTGGAGGGTAATTATTTCCCAGTGTTCCTTTGGAAAACCCCACATGAGCCATGTTCATCCATGGCATGGCATGGCAGGGGCTGTACTCAGCTGCTGACAGCAACTCTGATGCAGCAGAAAGCACTGTGTGCTTATCTCCAGTTGCAGCACTTAACTATGGGTTGTACCTGTCCTAAAAATAGGTGAGTGGCTCCCTGTGGAGCATCTATTAAAAGCTGTATTAATTTATTTGGGTTTCTACATGGCTGCCTGGCAGCCCTGGCTGTGTGTAAACTATAGCCTTCTGTATCCAACACAGAGTGTGCTTTCATTCCTTCCCTCTCTCCCCTCACAGCTGTGTCAGGGTTCTGCTTGGGGATTTTGTGTTTTCCCTCACTATTAAAAGCCGCTTCTTCTACTTCAGCAGTACTTGGCTTCTTGAGAAGAATTGTAAACAGAGAAAGACCACAGAAACTGAAACACTACACACAGCTTCCCTGGAAAGACATTCATGTGTGTGAGCTCAAGATCACATCTCAGTTTGAGGAACTCCTAGTACTTTAACTAAAAGGATGGAGATGAGGAGCAACATCCTGTATCTAGTCTAAATTCCCATTTCACAACTTTCTTGGACCTGTTCCATGGGCTTACACATACAAGACACACATTGAAGCGAGCAGGTTTTAGTGTCTTTCAAAGGTATCCATTTTCCTAAATACAAGGACATGAGGTTTATACTGCAGAATCTTTCTTTTCCTCCTGAGTATGTTTATTGAACTGTAAGGGTGCCAATCTTCCTGCCTGCCCCTCTAGCCTGTCGTTATTGTACATCTGTCACCAGCTCTTACAATTGGTAGTTCAATCTGAACATCCACGTGTGTTGGGTAACACCACAAGATGTGAGCACAAGATGACAATTTCATCCTCTTCCTTTTTTAAGTAACTCAAATGTACAAATAAACTTACTTTAAAACCACTGTGGGCCAACAGCAGTGCAACACTGGAGTTCTTTTGCTTAAGATTCCCCTTGCAAAAGGCATTGAGAGTAAATAAGTAAGTTGAGACAACAACAAAACTCAGTCAGCCTCTTATGCAAGTTGCTGTGGTGCAAGCACAGTCCTTCATGCCCATGTTTGAAGGAGCAAAGCCCTCTCCCTGAAATAGGGCTGGAGAGCTCTTGCACACACAGTGTAGAAATACCACAAACTGTGCATAAGCCAGAGGGCAAAACAGAGCAGGGACACACGTGCATCCCCATCCCGTGGCAGCTGTGACCCCGTGTGGGATGGGGGGACCTCCCTGCAGGAGACACGGGGCTGGGCGAGGGCCAGCTGCATTAGCAGGGAGAGCTGGGGACAGCAGCTTGTGTGCAGGGCATGTGGGTGAGATGGCCAAAGGAACAGGAGGTGGCTGGGGCCCAGGGAGGACTGCAGGGAGTGCTGGAAACTGCTGAGCTGGGGCACAGCACAAGAGTGAGGAGATAGAGGGAGAGAGGAGGGTGAGGGGAATGAACGTAGGGATGTGGAGCTGGGAGACACCACCTTCTCCGCTCCACATCCTGAGGTCTAAGCCATGAAGCATCTGGCTGCTTCATGCTCATGACAGCATTACTGCTTTGGGGATAAATGGAACTGTGATCAGAGATTCCTATTCAATACTAACCTGAGGGAATGAGTCACCCTGCTGGCTGTCCTGCAGGCTGGAGTCTGCAGCCTGGAGGTGTCCCAGATGGACACAGGGTACCAGGCCATACAGAGTGCCATCTCCGTCAGGAGCAAATGCTGCACATGAAATAAGGAGCAGGCAGCACTTGTCCACCTGCTGGGCTCTCTCCTCTGTGAACAGGGAAAAAGTGTGCTCTATTATGTTTTCTACAACATGTGCAGAGTTAATCTTAGCCCTGCCATTGTGGTTGAAAGACTTCTTTATGGCCTTAGAAGACAGCAGCATGATGTCTTAAACCAGGCTGTTTGCAGGCTGCAGGCCCTGGTGACAGGCAGAACACAAGACTGGACAGAACTAGCCCTATGTCTGCATCCTTCTTATTTTGTCTCAGACTCCGGAACAGGCTCCTGCACAAACCACCAATGGCTGGTGCTGCAACAAGGTACCCAAGTGATGAGGAGAGTTGTGGTGGAGCATCTCTAACAGCAGTTTTTCCCTTGCAGTGTGTTCCATGGGAAACAGCACCAGCCGGCTCTACAGTGTGCTCGCCAAGACGCTGAGCAGCGGTGCCGTGTCCCAGCACCAGGACTGCCTGGAGCAGCTGGACTCAGCACAGCTGGATCCTATAGACCCCAAGGATTTGCTGGAGGAATGTCAGACTGTTCTGCAGAAGCGGCCACCCCGGTTTCAGAGGAACTTTGTGAGCCTGAAGAAAAATACTGCCAGTAACCACCGCCCCATCCGGGTCATGCAGTGGAACATCCTCGCCCAAGGTAGGAGATGCTTGTGAGCTCAAGGTATGACCTTGAGACCAAATGCAGCAAGGAAAACCCTGGCAGAGCAAAGGGAGAGGGGTGAAGTACATGAGATACAACTGACTGAGTGCCAGGGGGAATATTTTGAGCATTTTGAAACAGTGGCTTTTCTTCTGTCCCTTAGGAAAGGAAAAAAGGTCTCTCCTTGCAACTTTGATGCCAAAAGTAGCCTGAATTCCTGTCCTAACTGAACACAGTGTATTGTAAAAGCTGTGACCCATCAGTTTTAGAGGGTTGTTAACCTCAGAGAAGACTCATCCTTTTCCTAAGTTTTATTTGTAAAGTTTCTCTTCAGTTTCTGATTACCTTATTGGTGAACTATCCAGAAATTCAGTTCTGCTCTGGGGGGTGTTCTTAATGCTTAAAAATAATTGTAACTGGTAGTTTTGAATCAAGGCTGTAAGTTGAGGAGTGCAGCAGCCTCATCTTAAAATCTTTTGGTGTGGGAAATTTCTGTCACAGGGACTGCCTTAACCTTCTGCAGCTAAGTCACTTTTAACCCACTTCATTTTGTTTTGGCTTAAGCTGCAGCAGCCACATGTGGAAGTACTTGCCACTTGTGTAGTGGCCAGAGAGGGAGAAAGTCTTTAATGTATTTTTTATCTGTAAAAGGAACTTTTTTTGGAGTGGCTTCAGTGACATTGGCAAATCTGGTACCCTTGAAGTCACCAGCTACTCCTGAAAAATCCATGACGTGCATGTAAACTGATGAAACCTGGAGGCTGACAGGCTGTTTTGGCCATTGGTAACTTTTGGGTTTTCTGTCCCCCCTCCCCGCTAATTCCAGCTCTCGGGGAAGGCAAAGACAACTTTGTCCAGTGCCCCATGGAAGCTCTGAAATGGGAGGAGAGGAAGTGCCTCATCCTGGAGGAGATCCTGGCCTACAAGCCCGACATCTTGTGCCTTCAGGAAGTCGACCACTACTTCGACACCTTCGAGCCGCTCCTCAGCCGCCTGGGCTACCAGTGCACCTTCTTCCCGAAGCCGTGGTCGCCGTGCCTGGACGTGGAGCGCAACAACGGGCCCGACGGCTGCGCCATGTTCTTCCTCAAGGAGCGCTTCCAGCTGGTCAGCAGCGCCAACATCCGCCTGACCGCCATGAAGCTCAAGACCAACCAGGTGGCCATCGCCCAGACGCTCAAGTGCCACGAGACCGGCAGGCTCTTCTGCATCGCCGTCACCCACCTGAAGGCCCGCACGGGCTGGGAGAGGTTCCGCTCCGCCCAGGGCTGCGACCTCCTGCAGAACCTGAAGAGCATCACCCAGGGAGCGAAGATCCCCCTGATCGTGTGTGGAGACTTCAACGCCGAGCCGACCGAGGAGGTGTACAGGGAGTTCTCCAACTCCAGCCTCAATCTAAACAGCGCCTACAAGCTGCTGAGCCCCGACGGACAGTCGGAGCCCCCCTACACCACCTGGAAGATCCGGCCCTCCGGAGAGTGCCGGCACACGCTGGATTATATCTGGTATTCCCAGCACGCCTTGAATGTGAACTCAGCCCTGGGCCTGCTGACTGAAGAGCAGATTGGGCCCAACAGGCTGCCCTCCTTCAATTACCCCTCCGATCACCTGTCCCTTGTATGTGACTTTAGCTTTAACCAGGACCCTGACAGACTGCTGTAATGTCTTGGAACGCCACCTGGTATTGCAGTGTCTGAACTCACCAGTCTTCTCTTTTAGAGAAAACCTTTGAAGCTAGATGCTACTGAAGGATGAGGAAATACTGTTGACTAACCATTATTTCAGGCACTTGTTTGGAGCTACACTCGCTGTTCAGCCCTCATTAACGTGCAGCTTTTGAGGGAGGAAGAAGCAAGCCAGTGTTCTCGTCATGCTCTTCTTGCCATGTCAGGGTTTGAAAACTAGAAGGCAAATGAGCTTTATCCTTTCACTAAGCCCCCTGTTTTAAGGATTTAATCCTCTAGTGAATGTGGAGGCCTTAGTATTTAAATCAAAACACTTGTGTTTGTAAAACAACTTGCCCTGACAGCATGCTAATTTTATTTATTTCATGTTAAACTTCTGCAAGTACCAAAGGGAGTGAGGTTCGACTACCCAATGAGATTATCTTAAATCTTTTTCTGTTGCAATATGAAGGAAGTTTAATGCAGTTTAGACAAAAAGCTAAGCTCATAGTAGTGTGGTCTTGTCATTTTTCCATGACCTGAGATGACAAACTCATTAGAAGTGAGGAGGGCCCCCTCCAGTAAGAGCAGGTGAGGAAACAGAGGCTGAGTATGACCTAGAGTAATACCCTCACTTGTTCAGAACAATGTGCATGTGTCTGTCACACACATACAGCCTGTAGGCTCTACAGTGACTGTACCTTCGTCTCTTCTGTGCTTCCCTCTGGAGGACACAGATAACCAGGGACTATTTCTTCCTCTGCTTTGAGTACTACTTTTCTAAATGGTTTAAATTTGTAGTCTTGTCAATCTTGCTGTTTCAGTAAAGGGCCAGTCTTAATGTTAAAATATTTTCCTTTATTTATGTTCAGAATCTAAAGCTACACTGGAAGCTGTTATAAGGTAAAATTTATTTATTGAGAGAAGTTGGTGATCCTACATCTGATTGGAAATAGTACAGTGACAGTGTTCAGGAGCCTCTTCCTGGGACCCAGGGAAACTCTGGGCTACAACAGAGGTGTGTTAGTAAAGTAACTCCTGTGATGCTCACTGGTGACATAGGAATTGCATATATGGATTATGAACATGCCATTATGCCAGAAAATGACATAGGAAGAGAGGAGCAAAGAGGGACAACAGTTGGAGTTGGGCTGACATTTAGATAGTTGAGGAAGATATGGCAGGGCAAATAAAGCAGTATTTCCATGTGAAGTAGGGTGCACAGTAACTCTAAAATGTTCCAAGTGTTTATTAATAAAACTCTTTGGAAAAAAGTAGTATCTATGCTGCTGTCTTTCTCACTTTGCTGTCCCAAGTTCATGTTGACAAGGAGGTGACCTGTCTCAACTAGTTTGATCTTCAAGTTGGTGGTGATGCTTCCCCTTCCAGACCTAACCCTAGGTGGGTTTTCCCCCACCCCTCACCCTAACCTCAAAGTGGCACGGCTGCTTTGCCTTCACACCACACTCCTTCTGCAACTTGGAATGTCCAAATTTCACAGCAAGTCTGAAGGGAAGGGAGTTATGCTTAGCTGTTAAGCTCCTCACTCTTCTAGTTAGAGAGGAAAGCTACACTGTAAATATTCCCTTTTCCAACAGTTTTGTGGAGCTACAAACGTAGCTAGTCCTGCAAAGTGAGGTGCAAGAATTGCTCCCTGAGGGCTGCCTGGAAAGGCTGGCCCTTAAAAGATGCAGCTGTATCTGCCACTTTCTTCTAAAACCTCATTTGAGGAGAAGAAACTCCACAGGTGTGAGTTTACACAGCTCATAAATTACTCTAAGTGCATTGCTGAGAAGGGAAATACAGTCTGGTGAGTGAAGTCCCAAATTCCCACACAAGCACACTCCTCATCAGGCAAACAAATGAAGTGCTGTTGTGCAGCTGTAACACACTCTGCACATGTTCCTGATCCTTGCAGGATGAGGGCAATGGTCTGCTTCCACACAGAGGCTCCTTTAACCAGCCTGGGATTTATGTGAACTTGTCTTTTCCTAGACAGAAAGGAATTTTACCACCAAGGAGACAATGGCCTTGGTGAATATTCTTACCAGGCACATGCAACATGCCAGCACCTCCTTTGGTTGGAATTTCAGAAAGAGCAAATTATGTCCCTGGAAGCCAGAAGGGTGGCATTTTTTTGGGGAGATTTTAGGCAAGAGATGCAACACTCCCAATGCCCCACAAAAAGACAGACCTTTGAGCATTGCTGCCATGTTTCATACCAGCTAGGCACTGAGCTTCCTTTTTCTGGTTCTGGCTGCCCTCAGTTGTGCAGAAGGGATGAGATGCAGTGCTTCTCCTTCAGGATTATTTTCTCTTAGGACCTTCCCTCAAATGGTCTTGCAAGGAGGAGAAATAATACAAGTGCCCATTAATTAGCATCTGTAGTCATCAACACTTCTAAAATCAATACCACAATGTAGACCTGTAAGATGCTACCTTTAGTAGGTCAAATCCTTGCTTATTTACCACAAAAACTCACACCAGAAGCTGCAGCTTCCATACAGACTCCTTTTGGCAGTTTCTGGAAGTAACTACACTTGTGGTAGAAAGCCCTGACTTGAGAGCAAAGATCAGGTCTGTATTAATTAAACCACAACCAAAAAAACCCACCACTCCCACCAAAAAGCCTATGATTTCATTTCACTTCATTTCATTTCACTTCATTTCATTTCCTCAGGCCAGTCAAGGTGTGGCACCTTTCCCAGTGCCAGAGCATAGAGCCACAGGCCTGATTAGGGGAGGTTTTTTACCAGCAGGAATTGAACTGTCACAGCTGCAGAATTCTGTCACTCTCACAGTGGAATACATGGTATCTGTATGGTTCTTAAGACATCTAAATTCATACCCTGGCTTGCAACACTTAATTCACGTACACAAGAAACCAAACTGTTGAGAAAGGGCATGATTTGTATGATACTGCCATCACTGCAGAACCTCTCCTTAAGTGGAAAGGGCTGGGATTCTTCTTTCATCCTGGACATGTTACAGTAGATGTTCACTGCTTCAACTCCTTAAAGGGTAATTTTGAAGGCAAGGGGGGCTGGAATAACTGAAAAGGCTGGGGACTCATCATCTCAAGGCAATTCTTAATACTGTCCTACTCAGAAATTCCCTGCTACAGCCCAGTGATGAACCCTTTCTGCTGTATTTTAATAAAAAGGCTGCAGGAATTAGCTGGTAAGTTCCCAGGCAGCTTCAGTACATGCTGTAATTTATTTTGCAGACTCTTTTGAAAAACTTAAATGGATTATTGCTCTTCCTTTGTTTTTTGCAGCAAGAGGCAAGCCTGCAGCACTGAAATACTTTTGCCAGCTATAAATATCAGTACACTGAGTATTTTTCAGAAGAAGCAGAAAGGATTTTTTTTTTCCTATGCAGCAGGACAACTCTTACAGTGAAAAATGTCCTTCTTCCAAGCTCTTCTTATGGATGTATGCCTTATAAGCACACCAAGGCTAAAAAAAGTCTCCACAGATCCCTTGCTTTCATCTTGAATAAAGGCTGCCTCGGCTTCAGCAGTGACACTTTTCTGTCATTCTCAAGCAAGCTGCAGGAAGAAATGACCCACTTGTTTAATTTGCTGAGAGGCAGAAGCTGTTGCAAGCTTATTAAAACACTATCTCTCCTGGAGAACAATTAGATTCCAAACACAGTGTCATTTGGATCTTCTTAATAAGCTTAACACCTGCTATTTGAACTGTCTGTAGAAGGCAGAATGCACCCAGCTGGTTCTGGCAGTAACAACCTTGACAGGCAGCTGAGATCCCTCCTGTGCATGCCGTGCTGAGTACCAGCTTGAGGCCTCAGGCACCTCTGCATTTTCTCCTAACTTCTGCCCCTAGCTCACTCATCCCTGAGCACCCCAGATGTAACTCTCCAAAGCCCTAAAGTTGATTAAATCAATTAGCAGAGCTCAGCCTTCCCTTTAGCACACTTTACCCAGACAACTTGTGCCTAGAACCCTTCACTGGGGAAGATGTGCAAGAGAGGGTTAACGAAAACAGTTCTCTCTGGAATGGGATTCCCCTTTCAACTTTTTCTTATTTTTGATACTCAGACATTTATTCTGAGTTGCAATTCACAGTTAAGACTTCGTTTCCCCTGTGGATTACACAGCATCACCCTTTTCATTCTGTAACTTAAAACAGTGGATTTGAAAAATAAAAATAGTTTTTATCTGCAAAATCAGTGGTACCAAGTGTGTATGTTTCAATGCCTTCTGTATAAAGCATAGTCACTTCACACCAGTTTCATTCTACCCACATATCTACGAGTTCTTGCTTGCCAAGGATGTGTTAAGCCTGGACTCTTCTACATGAGCCACCAGTCAGATGTAAAAGGGAGTCCTAATTTCACACGTGTACAAAACAACAGATTTGTCCATGGGATTGCAAAAGCCTGGGAGTACAGCTAGATACTAAGTATTTCAGTATTCTAGTGTTCCTTTCATGTTTCAGATGTTACAAACCTGACCAAAGCGCCCTCATCCTGAGGTCACCTCCTCCAATACCACCAGTAAAATCACACTGATTTACAGAATCAGGTTAAGCCCCCTTTGCATTTCAGTTACAGCACATCCTCACACAGACTGGGATTCTCACAGCACTTCATGAACTCCAGGGAAATATCCTCTTGCAGCCAATATCATGTGGCACTCACTGGTGGCCAGGGGAGAGAGCCAAAGGACCATCACTGGTTCCGTGGCAAGGCACAGCACTGGCAGTGTCTCAGAGCTGGCTACCAGCTGACTATCCCACCACTAGTGGAGTTGGGTGCCTTCATTCCTCTAGTTTCTGCCATTTAATAATGAAGTCTTGGCATTAAAAGAAGGTCATCAGCTGGAGATCCTTATCCAATTCCAGGAAGATAGTTTGTCCCCATTTGACTTCAAGTGTATCTAAATTAGGTGTTGGAAAGGTCTTGATTACAAATTCTCAACATAGATATTTCATGCTCTGAGATACAGCATCTCTTTCAGATACAACCAAATAACAGCCATTTAGAATAGGGCTTCTTACAGACTGGACTTACAATTGTAGGTTTAAAGAGACTTGTTTCTCTCTTTTGGCTCAGACTTGTTCCACCTGCCTCTCTTTACACTGCCCCATTTCCCTTTACGCAGAACATTAGTGCCTCTCAGACTGCCAAATTAATCAAGTGATTGCCCAGTTTCCCCTACTTCCCCCTTTCCTACCTCTTTCTTAGGAAAAAAGTTCTCTTTTCTCTCCATTTCCTTATGTGAAGGGGTCATTGTCCTCTACCCCATGCCAGAAACACAGTTCATGTGTAAGAACCTTTGATTCTTCAGATTGCTACAAATGGAAGGGATTGCTGCCTTACACACAATTTTTTTTATCTGCTTCAGCTTCATTTTGTTCTTAAACTCCACTTCCCTGCTCAAGAGGATGAAAAAGAATAGGTTTTCCAGAAGCCTTTCATAGCCCCCCACATGCTGGCCTGGCTGTGTGGAGCTATTTCTACTTTTCTTACCAGCTGAAGGGAAGAATGGGCCTTGCTGCTAGGACTCTACAAGTAACCTGGTTCTCAGCACGTAAAATATTTCAATCTGGTGTCTTTTGCCATTACAGAAGACTTCAGTTCCACATAGCTTAAAACTGCTGCTCCAGACATGAAGTACTTAGATGATCATTTAGACTTCAGTAATTTCAGGATGACCCAAGTTCCTGCCCTGAAGACTTTTCAGGGCCTATCAGTAGGAACTGGGGGTGCACTGGGCACCTGACTACCCACAGCCTGATGTGCCAGTGTGGTGCCCATGAAACCAGGGTAAGATACATTTCAAGCCCTCCACATGGACTGGAAATACAGACCTAATATCTGGTGTAGTTGGAGGAGCAGTTAGGTAGTTCACAGAGCTCATGGACATGCTCACCATCCTGAAAATGTGTAAGAATCAGACCCCTGCCTGAAGTTACCTCACCAGCATCACAGGTATTTAAACAGAGTGAGAGAGCTGGTCAGCCCTTTGAAGCTCCTTTGGGAAGAGTCCCAAAATTTCACACTGTATCATTTATATTAGGATGAATGCCTGGAAGATTCAAATAAGAAAAGAAGATTAATAAGTAAGCAGAAAGGAAGAAGAAAAAAAATAAAAAGCACACCAAACACCATTAAATTTTCTTTCTGTATTTCAGTAAAACCTACTTGAATACACTTTGAAACAAGAGTACAACAAAATAGAATATACTTCAAATGTTGAATATACAAACTATTATAGTTCGTTCTGAACACTGGTACTTCCCTCTTAACTTCAACTAAAAAAATTTACAGGTTTAGAACTACCTGACAAAAGCTCATGCTGGGCGTGACCTTTGAAGAGAGAGTAGAGCTGAAACTGAAATGTATGCACAGATGTCAAGGCTAAGTGAGAGAAACAGGCATGGTACAGCAGAAGGCAGAAAACCTGCTGCTACTTTGTCCACGATTAAGAAATTTAGACAGACTTTTAACTACCATACAAAATATGTTACATGTTATTCTATAACAATACTGTGCTAGGTACAAGGTTTTTAAAAAATTTGTTTTAATAAAAAAGCTTTACACAAACAAGCCATTAGCTTATTTCAAGAAAGATAACTGAAAATCAGTCTAAGGCTTTCAATTTGAATCTGCTTAAGCTGTATGATACAAAAATCCCTCTAGGCCTCTGTCTTCTTTTAGAAGCTCTTTAATCTCCTTTATTTCACTTCCTACAACACCTAGTAGCATAGTTTTTCACATAGCACCAGTTGAGTACTGTGGGCACACAGTAGTAATCGCTGGTATGCACATAAAATGCATCAAATTTGCCATTTGTGTAACAATGAGACTTTCCTCTCCCCGTGAAAACTAAAAACCAAGGCAAACCTCTCACACAGCTCTCTCTTAGTGTTTCAGGTCTTAGTGTAACTTGGTAACCGGTAGCGTAGTGAAATTGTTTGGTCCCTTTTCAGTCCCTCTCTCTTTCCTTCTCCATAGGTTCAGCTGTTTCCCAACTGGAAGAGGCAGTTTTTATCAGCATATCAGTGTGGTTTAATTCCCACTGAAACACGGGAAAATAATTTTTTTTTTTCCAGTAAGTCTTCAGCATATGCATGTTTATTAACATTCCAAAACTCTCCTTTATGACTTGGGGGTGGCATCCACATCCCTCCCCCAATTATGTCAGTATATTCAAAACCGTAACAGTTACAAGTCCGTGCTGGAAGAAACCCA
Organism: Trochalopteron elliotii; assembly: GCA_024734555.1. NCBI lineage: Eukaryota > Metazoa > Chordata > Aves > Passeriformes > Leiothrichidae > Trochalopteron > Trochalopteron elliotii. The sequence goes on from JANPWX010000437.1 coordinate 77,743, forward strand.
TTCTTCATTTCTCACATGTGATGATTCCTTCTGTTTTCACTGTCACAGGAAGAGCAATAGCTGAGGGTGTACTAACTACTACTACGTGGGTCACAGTCTTGCTTCCATCCACTGGCTTCTCCTCTTTTACCAGCTGCAGTGTTTTCACTTCACATTCCTGTTTGGAAGCGGCCGTGTCTGATTTAACTTCTGGACCTTTGAGAACTGCACTGATCACCCTGGGAGGAGTCTGGCCAGAGGCCTGCTGAGCAGGAACAGACAGTCTCATTACTGGTGTCCCATGAGCTATGGACACTGGGGTTAGTGCTCTAACAGCCAATGGGGCTCCCACGATGTTGATACTTCCTGACCCGGACAGGCTCGTTTTTGTTTGCAGCTGACACTGCGTGAGTTGCGTGGCAGGGATGGTGATGATTTTGGTGGGCTGCATTGTGATTTTGTCTCCATTTTCAGCAGAGGTGGGCATCACAGTAGGGATTGTCTGGATTACTACCTTGGGAGTTGTTGCTGTGGTTGGACTTGTGTTGGTTATTAACGGTGACCCCGCGTTTACCGACTGCACTGCCACGGTTGAGATTTTCTGTCCCAGCGAGGTCATGACAACGGGCACTTGCATTGCCACACGAACAGTCCTGCAACACAAACACAGGTGTGTTAAGGCCAAAACACAGGGCACCATTACAGGGGACAACAAGGACAGGCAATTCTAAGAGAGACAGGCTTTCAACTGGTTCTTACAAAAACCCAAACCAAACCATAACAAAAAAATTGAAAAAGACAAATCAGCAAGCCAAGAACCCAAGCCCAAACCTTTAGCACATCTAGCAATCGAACTTTGGAAATTTAACAGCCCCAATAACACAAACCTGGGAGCTGTTGTTGCTGGGACAGTAGCAGTGGTAGTAGAAGGATGAGATGAGGATGTGTCATGAGCTGGTGAGGCAATATTCACAACTCTGGTGACTGCTTTTTCCGTTCTGGTACAGCTTAACTGAGAGGAATTTTTTCCTTCACGTGCAGAGGTTGCTGCCTTTAAAAGGTTTTCTGCAGATAAAGACACTCTTTCCAGGGACTTTTCATCTGTAGGTATCGACAAATCTTCATTGCAGGACTCACTTTTGTCATCATCTATGACAACTATATTTTTTGGCATCTCCTTAAACTGATATACAAGCCTCTGTCCCTCAACTTTTGCCAGGATTCCTCTTTGATAGTAATATCTGCAAGGAAAGTACAATTTAGTAGGAAGCAACATAGCAAGAGATTTTAAAGAAAACCTGAAGTAATCTCAGTAAAATCTACAATGTAAGGAGGTATAGAAAGAAGCTGTTAGAACACACTGACAAAGGATCTGAAAAATCTACCTGAAAAAAAATTTACCTTTCAAATACATACTTCAGGAATTAAAATTGCAAATTTACTGGTAACATAAAAAGTTACAGGGACTGCAAGACTGAAGGCTAAAACTGCAAAATTTTTAAAATTTCAGAACCTTTATGTTTCTATGGGTAAAACTAGGAGTCAGATTTTAAATTGCAGTAGATAACTTAAGGATCTAAGAGTTTTTTTACCTCAGAGCTCTTCCCATAGTCTCATAATTCATGTCAGGTTTGTTTTTGTGTTTTCCCCAGAGTTTGGAGACAGCTTTTGAATCCACAAGTTTAAAGATTCCTTTCTCTCTCTGAGTCCACTTAATATATCGAGGACAGGTGTTTTTGTCCTGAAGAAGGTCCAAAAGGAACTCCCATAAGTACGTGGTATTTCCTATAATCAGAAAGCATTTATGAGTTACAAAACCACTTTTAAAAATAACAGAAAGTTCTCCATATGACCTGTGTTACAAGCAACGTTACAGAGGATGTAACCTGCACACATTCATTTATTCTGTTAAATTTAGTGAAGTTTCCATAAATATTTACATTCTGAAAGGAGCTAATCCAAGTGATCTGCTATGCAGCACAGGAGCCTGTTCAATCCAGCACACATCCACAATTCTTGAAAAGAAGTATGGGAAGGTGTTCCAAGTCAGTACCTATCTATTCTGCAGGATGAGCACTAGAATTTTCTTCTCATATTTGATTAAACAGGGCATGAAAATGCCAGTATATTTTATGACACTGCAGAACAGGAGGATATAAATAAGTAATTTTTAAAAGGCATGCAACCTGCAGCAACAAACCATCTCAACTGTGGTTAAGTTTGTCCAGGATCTGGGGCTCTCACACTAACTGATGACAGCCCCTGTTTTGACCCTTCTCAAATGTATGTTGCAGAGTGACCAACATCCTTCCAGGTGCAAAGCCAGTATAGCTCCTTGAAAGTGAGTATTCACAGGGCAGAAATCCCATGTACCTTTCTGTAATCAGGAGGATATAAAATGAAGTCAGGCTAAAGAATTTAATGCACTTGTCAGGTATTTTGCAAAAATTTAAGTGGGCTTCAGGATTCAAAAGCAAGCAGGTACTTCAAGAGAATAAATAAATTGTAAGACACAACTAAATCAGATTTACAGCTGCCTCACTTTGCACCAGAAAGTACCCAGAATGCACAAAAGAAGGAATGCCAACAAGAGATCCCCTTTCCAAATGTGCACAATCATCTCTCCTTCTCCATGACTTAACTCTAAGAGTACTGAACTGTAGTATAATTTCTGGTTTTCCAAAAACATGCTGCATATGAAATAGCCTACCTTTGCAAGTGATTTTTTTAAAATAAGAAACAAAAATTTAATCCAGTTAACGAAATATGTTGCAGGACATCAAGAAAAAAAGCTAATTTATTCCAGCTGTAGTATAAAATATGGAATAAGAGACTTTTTGAGAACAAGAGACATATGTAGGCCATTAGGAAGGGCCATAGAAATTAAATACATTTAAAAGAAAGCTAAAAAAATTCCCAAAAACCACAAAACAGTTCCATCTCCCACTTAATAAACAGGAAGCTATAGAGCTGAATTCACCACCACAAAAATGAGAAGAGAGAGAAATACAGGCTTCCTTTTTTAAATTATTTGTGCAGGAAACTAGGACCTGGGACAATAGGAAAGTACTGTTCAGGTAATGGAAAGGTGTAATACTAAAATCTGAAACAGAAAGAAAGGATTCAAGAAGACTACAAAAAATGAAATCATTAAACAAAATGCACTTTTAAATACAGCAGATACAAAATCTGTCATCTCCACTGAAGTCCACTGTTACACCAAATCTAAAGCAACTGTGGGCACTGCAGGGAAGTTTAATCAGTGTTTGCACTGGTTTCCATGAGCAAACATCTCCATGAAGTCAGTCCCATTCTCCCATGCCCTGAGGACAAACATGATGACTCAGGAGCTGTAGCCAGATAAGGAATTACGTAAACAGCAGAGACCTTGCTTTCAAACAAATGTCAAATAATGGTGGAGCTGACCACTGCAGGCTCTTTCAGCAGCATGCTGCTGCTCCAAGTCACTAAACTTTGTTACTCCCAGCTACAGCAACATCTCCAAACAGCTTTCAGTGCACTAAGAGGAGAAGAGATCCATATTTTTCACCTGTAGCCAGGGGAAGAGCTGATACACTGCACACCACCTCAAAGGTAACCTGTGAGCAAATGTCCCAGTCTGTCTTCTTGCTGAATGAATAGCAGGGGCTTGGAGTCCAAGAAGGGAACTTCTATTTATGAGGAGAAACATCAGGAAACTAGAACTCTTCTGCACATAAGTCTCCACTCAACCAATACAGAAACACATCACCATTTGTTCTGCCCCTTAAACTGAACCTATTAGTCAAGGAATATATTCCCACTGAAGTTTGTCAATTAACTAAGAAATCATATTTCCAGACATCTCCTTTCTAAATGCTCATGTGCTGCCTCTATTTGAAAGCAAGTCTTACAGCAGTAGCTTAATAAATTATGTGTGTAGCACTAAGCTGATACACAACACAAAAGACATCACAAGTCAATAACCACAAAGTAAAGCAAACAAAAACTGAGAAAGCCTATTAACTGTGGAGGGTACTAGAGGAGAGTCCTAGAGCATACATCCTTGTGCTAGATCTTGTACAAACAAATTTGAAGACATCGAATAAAACTCTAATTAAGTCAGTACAATCTCATCCAACACGTTTTTAAAGATATGTACACTTCCTGTGATAAATACTACTGCTAATTTTTAAAGACTCAATCTATGGAAAAACATACCTTTGCCTTCTCTAGGTTTCTTCTTTATACCCAGATCTGGAGAGCCATCAGATAAAGTGGATTGCTGGGTCTTGGGTTTACGGCCAGCTGCATATAATACACGGGGAAAAAAGAAGTATTAATCAAATGCACAGTAAAATTTTATAGTTTGCCTTTGCTGAAAAAAAAGCTGTTTGTGTATTTTCCCCTGTTTCCTTGCTACAGGTATGGATAAACTTAGATTCTCAGATTATTACTGCACATCCAGTGTAATTATCATTTGGTTACTTACTTCATAGGCAGATTTAACTCAACAGCAGACAAGTTAATGTGCACTTTTATTAAATCTAAGACTCACAGATCTTGGATTTGTATCATTTTATCACTACACTGCATTTGTTTCCCTCTAAATTATGAGTAAATATTCCATCTCAGTATGTCTGGAAACTCTGTTAAATCACCGTTTCTGATGTTAAGTGAACTGTATTGATGCCTCTAACAAAACTGCTAGATCAGAAAGAACAACCTTAGCAGGTGCCAACCTCTCACATGACAGCAAAATGCTTAGAAATCAAACACTGTTCTGAATTGTTTCTCCTCCAAGATGTGCCAATTAGACAGGGAACACAAAAATTTCCCAAAGAAGATCTTATGATTTTGTAAACTGATTTATGTTTTTTTAAGTTAGTATTTATACTGTTGCTTCATTGCATGAACTCCAAGTCTACCATCTCACCAAATACATCCATATTTCAGACACCAGTGGTTACCCACCACAAAGTCCTCTTTGAATACTCTGTCCTTCCTCCACTTTGTGTTAAAATACACAACACAGAAACCATCTTCCTTTATAGATTTGTCAAAGCCCATTCTCTTGCTCCCTCTTTTTTCTTGATGCAGACCCATTTTCCCAAGAACTCACATTTCAGACTCCCATCAATCTGTTTGTATGAGCAAAGAGACCAGACCATCCAACCCATCCTCCCCTGCACCAACTGCACCATCCACAGCAGTGGACAAGAGAAGCAAGATTTTGAGATTGTTCCTATGAAAAGTCATATATATGTACCCTTTTTCTTTTTCATTGGTTCATGGATATCAGGGGAAGTTGGAACAGGAGATACATCCATTTGTTCAGATTCCTCTGTTGACACTTCCACCACAGTTTCTGTGATCACATCAGGTCTCATGGCTGCATGGATAAATTCTGGGGTGGACACACATGGAGGGACAAAAACTTCCACTACAAGAGAAGGAAAAGAGAATATCTGATGAAGTCTCTACCTGATTATTTTAATGCATCTTACATAAAACTATTTTAAACAAAGCATATGCAATGGTGTAGCAAATTTCTGTTCCAAAATCCTGTCACCTTGAAAATCACTCCAACTCCCCAAAACAAGCACATTTGTCAGCAGTTTTAGGCAAAAACAAGTACCACACCAATATTCTTCAGAACTAAACTCAACTTTAATTTAAACAAATTAGAGCTTCATCTTTGATCATTACTCTGATCTCCATTTCCTATTTTGTAGCTTTTACATTTCAGTTTGACCATTATTTCACCCAACATATATTAAGTAACTTCAGAAGGGTTATCAGTTAAAGTAACCATCAACATTAAGGTCTTGTTTTTTACACTGGTAACACTTTGCAAGACATAGTTTTTGGGTATTCTTCCTAAAATAGAAAGATGAATAGAAATACTTTTCCCTTAAAATAACTCTTTATTTTAGCAATTTAAAATGTCAGATACACAGAACCCAGAATGGCTGGCAATAGAAGGGGATCTGGTCCAACTCCTTGCTCAAGCTGGAATACCTAGAACTGGTTGCCCAGGATCCTGTATTTTTTAATATCTCCAAGGATGGAGTCTCCATGGCCTCTCTGGTCAACCTGTGCCAGAGCTCTGCCACCTCCACAGTGAAAAAATATTCCATGATGTTTAGGGGGAAAAGTTAATTTTAAATATGTCATTACTCAACAACCCCTCTCAGATAAATTATTCAATCTGTAAGTATACTTCTTGCAGGGTGAAGAAATCATGTAAAACTCAAACAAATCAGTAGTTTTTAAATATGCAGGCAAATGTTTTAAATAACATACAGCTCTCCACAGAAATAGGTTTCCCACTTTGCTTGTTTTACTGATCAGTAGAAGGAGAAATGGCTCCCAGAGCAGAGACTGTGGCTGACATACCAGGACTCCTGGCATCTCTCAGGCAGGTAGGAGACTCCATATGAAGCAAGGCCTCTGCAGCTTCAATTGTCTTATCTGTGCAGTGCACATTACTGCCATGGACTGATGCTTCTACTGCAGGAGGATACAAAAACATTATGAGAACGGGTTACTTATAGAAGTTCAAATGTATTCCTGTACAGCTGTACTTCTCAATCTTTAACATGAAAAACACAAGATTATCAGAGGTCTTCACACCTTTTATACTTTCCTGTCGACAGAAATATTTAGGGAAGACATAAGACAAGCAGAACTGACACTGTCACTTCCTAGATTAGATTTCTGGTTCACAAGCAAGCTCCTCATTTCCATGAAGAGTTCAAGAGTTTACAGAAAGAGACTGAGATTTGTCTTCTGCCTTCAAGTTAACCAGAAAAAAACAGATTGTGATGAGGATGATTACAAATTAATGCAGCAGAACAGAGAAGTTGTACCATCTCCAACTATTATCTCCTTAAAATCTAAAGGTCACCTCTCTTCAAATTTTCAGTCTATTGGATAAATACATACATATATATATATGTCTATGTATATACATATAGATGTGTAAATACAAGACTAGTTTCCAAAACACAGATCCTGTTTTGATTTCTGACATTAAAAGTAATTGTGAGTTCATTTTAGCAGCTTGGTTGTTAAAAAAACCACAAAGCACAATAAACAGTATAAAGGGTGTGCTTTATGCAAAAACTAAGGGAAGAAGGTAAAAATAGTTCTTTTGTCAAGTTCTGAAAGTTTAGGAAAGCTAATTAATCAAAAATAATGCAACTTCAAGAGAGCACAGTTAAGTTTGATACACTGCAGATCACAGCACCTTGAACACAGCAGCAACACTAAAAAACCCCAATGTACCACGTAACACTAAATTCTGTCCAGAGCTAACTCCATATTCCTGACCCTTGTAAAGGTTTTGAAAAGTGGTGACTGCAGGAACACCTGTTGCCCATTATCCACACTCTGGCCAAGGTAGCTGTCTCCCTTCAGTTGCTCTTTCCATTTATGGCCATCTGCTCTAAGCTGAAGCACTCCAGCAAGGCAGCCAGCAACCAGGAGATCTATCTTTAGCCTAAGCACAGTCACCTATCTCTAGTATTGCTGAACTAAAGAGGATTTGGGAATAATTCTCTACAAAAACTTCAAGGCACCTATGCTGTCACTGAAAATGTCTAAGAAATAACTGGAGGTTTGTTTAGTGAAAAGCAGGGAAACATAATTCCAGTTAAGGAAACACAGAATACACAGAGATTCCCTGCAGGCTCACATGGGGGTAAAAGCCTTCCAGCATACTGCAGTTTGTTCACATGCAGGAATTAAAAACTTGGAAAAACCTACTAGCCAGCAGAATAAACATATCAACCAGAAGCTGAAAGTAGATGAAATGTGCAAGGTGCAGAAATGCAGAATTACAGGTGACTGAAAGTTCTTGCTGAAGCAGCCTGCTGGCTGGCTGCTGGGATTCCCACCACAGCCTGTTAGCTGTGGCCTGGGGCACTATTTAGAGGGCTTTATCTTTTGGAACAGCAGATGCCTGTTAAAGCTGACATTCCAACACTGCTTCACCCCAGGCTGTGAACTATGAAAGCCTACCTAAGAGCACAGGAAAATCAGGAGAGGGTCTCTACTGTGCACTCTGTTCCTTGGATAAGCAGTGGCAACAAGCATGAATTTTGCACCATGAGCCTTCTCCCCAGCTGCAAACCCTGGATGCTCCCCATGCTTGGCCAAGTGTTTCCTCCCCAGGCAGCTGTTTGGGCATATCCAAAGTCAGAGGCTGACCACCTGCACTGTAACAGAGCAGCCCTGCAGGAAACCCTCTGCCTAAACATTTCTCTTTCTAAATAAAAGTTTCAGTTGCACAGAATTTGATGACTAAGTTTCCCTCGCCTACCTGATAAATTTTTTTCACTGATTATCAGAATACAGAAACAATATTAAGATAGTAGTTAAAATGTATAAATTCTACAACACTACTGAAATTAGAAAGTCCAAAGCAGCATTTAAGATGTTATTACTCTAATGCATGCAATAAGATTCACAGCATGTCAGCAAAGCTGCTCCAACCAGATAGCTGCTTCTGTGCCATTAGGTTCAGTATATAAGGGACTTTTGTAAAGAAATTCAAACTTAGTTGACAAATTTCAGTTTTAAGAGGGTACTGAATTCACTACTTCCTAAATGCTTAAAAGTATACAATTTTTTTTTCCTACAGAGAACAGTTTAGATGCTGCACCACAACTAAGAGGTCCTTAGCAGAGAGCAGGAACAAGGCAACAAAGCAGACAGCAATCTATGTACTTTTCCAGTACCAGGATATTGTGCTGAAGGACCAGAGTGCAGGGAAGGGAAATACAACCAGCATTAGGGACTAAGACTGCAAAACCATAACAGCAGAGCAAAGGAGCCACTCCACCTCTCCCCTAAGCAACCCTTCCATTTGCAATAAAAGCAGCACTATCTACTCCACAAAAGTCTCTGATGTTTGCAAATACACACTTCACAAATGCACTTCCAATGGCAGCTACTTGGGACTCCACTAAAACTGTCACCTAAAAAAATATCAAGCAAAAAATAGTAACACTTCTGGCTTTGGCTGGAACAACACATGCTGTCTGTCTATCATGACAGCTAACAAACTAATCTAACATTGCCAAAAGGACAGCTATTAAAACACTTACTAAATTCAGTTCTATTACCAAGTTTCAAGACTTCCCAACTAATTCTCAGTTGCTATTTAGCCAATACATGGTTTTAGTCTACTCAGTGAACATCAGGAGCTTGCATTTGCTCACAGACAATGTTCACTGCACCAACACACTGGGAAGAAAAAAGGAGAAAATGTGTCCTAGCACAAATTTATGTAAAATATCTTCCTGACATGCTAGAAAATGTCTAACAGAAGACAGCATGTCAGAGTGCTCAGATAGAAGACATGACACTGAAAAACAGCTAGAAATGAAATCATAAAAGATGAAGTGAGGGAATAGCCTCTCTCAGAGAGGGGATGAGACAAGAAAAAAACAGGAGGTTCTTCTTCCAGATGACCAGATCAAGTGTCATCAACTAAATCACACCTGTATCCCAACACTTCTCACAAAAAAGATGGGGGGAAAGCAAAACAAAGGAGTAGGTTCCACAGTTTAAAAAAGACAACTTCCCAAGACTTTGATAAACAAGTATTACAATGGGCAGAAACATTTCTAATCAAAGACTGAAGTGCATCACCCATTTCTCTAAAAATACCCAATTCTATTTCTACTATATTTATGCTATTAACTATATGCAAGTCCCCAAAGCTAAAATAGACTGTACTGTTTCAGTAAAGAATACAAGGTGTAGGTCTGTTATATTACACAATCATTTCAGAAAGAATTGTCATTTGCCCAAATGAAGCAAAGTAGTTTGTGTGGCTGGAAGTAAATCCTCCACACTTTGATAACTGAGTAACACAAGAAGTGACATTTACTGATCTAGAACACATCAGAGCTAACACTAACACCAGCACTTATCTTCCATTCTTTTACACCAAATCTCATCTTACTGCTTTTATGAAAGAATCTGAGTCCTTGGCACTTTATTTTAAAATATGTCATTAAAAATTTTTATCTATTTACAGGGAAAAAAAAACTAACTCAGAAAACAAATTCAAATCTAAAGCGTAAACAGAAAACCAGGCTAGTTGATGTCTATCTTCACTGTTGGCCTGATGTCTTCTAGCTCCACTTTCTACCCAAATAGTGTGCACAGTAGATTATTCAAGGTTTTTAACAGCTGTTACAAAATACCAACCTTGGTAATTACCTCTGACAGGGTTGTACTTCAGCTTTACAGAAAAAAACAGTGGCAACATAACCATTTGGGTACAATGTAAGGTTACCCCCTTTTAGCATAAGACTAACAAAATGAATGAAAGCAATCTATGAGACCAAAAAAAAACCACTGAAATTTTCAAGATGGAACTCTTTTGCACTGCACTACAGCCCCCCCTTCCCCACCTTTAACCTGAAGTGCTATCAATGTCTGCATTTACAAGGCCAAGACTTAACTGTAGCACCTGCAATAGCTTATCTTTTAATACCATCAGGCAACCAAAGCAACATTTTAATGAAGAATTCACAATTCCAAGCACGGCATTCAGTGAAGAGTGACTACACATACACTAATAAACCTCATTAAAGTTTACTGGCCGTTCACGTGTTTGTTTCATTTTAGCATTTAAAAACAGCAGTGGAAGTTAGTAACAGTGCTGAAATGACATCTTAATTAAAAGCAGTTGAATTGCTTCCACAGGTAGTATCCAGAAATCTTTCTGTATGCAAAACTTGACTGGAAAAAGAAAGCATTCTTCAGTTTACTGCTTGTTTTATGGTAGACATTCATTCAGAAATCAAAAAACAATTCCTTGGGTTTTTCAGTATTTCCCTAAGCCTGCCTCTGTTCAAGACTCTCAGCTGCACACAATTTAAGGATGATGCCTAAGCCACTGCATAAAGGCAAATCAATAACAAAGATGAGGGCAACCATCTCAAAACACTTGTTTCACTCTGAGCCACATGTTATCAGCCCAATACTGACAGAAATATTAACTACGAAGCCAAAACATATCTTTGTAAAGTCATTTAGGAGCTGCTTCTATAACTGGCAATTAAGGTAACACTAAGCAGTAACAATTCTGGTCCATCTTACTTCCCACAGTTACTAAACGCTGGAATTTTGTCAACGCTGAAACCAGCAGCCACGGGAAAAGGCAACATATAATTATAATAATCCCTTAGGATAAAGAATTCCTCACTTAAATCCACGTGACATCATCTACATACAAAACTAAGTAAACAGATCTGGTATCTTGATAGTATGAAGACAGGAATACTAGACATGCCTCGGTATCACTCACTGCCATGCAAATATGGGAAAAAAAAAGTAATGAAGTTGGTTGGGCTAATGAGATCCGTATGGCAAAGCACATCAGAAAGAGCAATGCAAAGGTAATTCATTATTTATCTAAGGGCTTGCTCTCAAGCAATCTAGTTACAGTGACTTAAGAAGGTGTTGACACACTGATCAACTACTTAAACGTTCTCTATTCACAGACAATCAAGAGTAACAAACAACTCTCTGAAATCTGCAGCAGTGAGACCTGCAGAAGCGAGAGTTGTTCTACTGGGAAAGTGAAGCTCCATCGTAGACCCAACCGTGAGAATGCTTAGGACCTACTCCCCTTCTGTTATGCAGCTGAACAGTTCTTCACTGCTTTGTAGTGGGCTATTTTTGCATGTCTGGGGTGTGGGTCATCCCCCTCCAAAAAACCCTGGGTATTTTTCCACATTAAATAAAATAAACCATGCTGATTATGTGACATGGCCCCTTCTGAAAGCCTATCTTAATACACTGGTAAACGACAGAGCATTTACCTTTTAGGCCTGTAAAAACCCAGTGCCATGTCAATGCAAAGCCAGTATTAAGCTTAACTCTCTCTGAAAATTCATGTGCAGCTACTGCACAATTCATTACCTATAATGCCCTACACTGTACTGTTTATGGTTCCAATGACTACTTTTAGAAGCAGAGCTCTATGTTGTAAAGGCAAAAATAAAATCAGATCTGGTACAACTGCGGTGGAGACCTGAGTGCTTGACACTGCATTTGAGGTCAGGGTCAGTTGTAACCTTGCTCGTTCTCCAAGGGCTTTACCAGACTTTAAAACAAGTCCCGGGATCACTAGAGTATCGTGTTGTCAGACAGATTTAACAAAACGGAAAGAGGCCAAAGCATGCAGGACTCTGAACGCAACGCCGAAAAAGTGCTACAGCTCTGGGTAAACGGCCCATGTCCCGGCAGCTGCCGGGTCCGGGGTTTGCAAGGTCTGACAGTGCGGAGGTGCGGCCAGAGAAAGCGCGGCACCTGCCC
>JANPWX010000437.1:95013-111328 GCA_024734555.1 Trochalopteron elliotii
GGGCTGCGGAGGGATGGTGCGGAGGCGCCCGAGGGCAAGGACGCAGCGTGGCCCGGCCGGCCCCGCGCTGCCCCGAGCGCCTTCCGCTCCATCCCTCCGCAGCCCTCGGCCGTCCGCGCCTCCGCGCCCCGGTGACACTTTCTGACCGCGTACCGAGATAAGCCGGACAGTCCTCACCGAGGCAACCACTGACGCATTAACAAGATTTCTCCTTGACACGTTCCTGGGGCACCTATCTTAGTAACAACTTGCCAGGCAAGCTCGGTCCGCCGTGCCTGGAATCCACCTTATGTCTGTTAGAGTAACAGGGTTTATTCCAGTTAGCCGGAGGCCCATCCATCCTTCACCTCTGAAAAGACTTGTGAGGTGAAAAATAATTTCATTGCTGTCTTAATTAAAAAAAAAAAAAAAAAAAAAACCTGAACCACTGCCACCACCTTTTAGGGTTGCATCTTCACCCCCTGAAGAACACCTGCGTCAGTAACACCACAGCATTACATGCCCTGGACAGAGGCACCAGTCAGGAGAACACACTCTCCACACTTCCCACCCAGTCCCTCTGCTGATTACTTCCAGGGTAAAACTTCAGAGCTCTATGCAAAGAGCAGCTGCACCAAGAAAAGCCAAGTATGTCTTACACAGAGCTCTGCATGGGAATTACACACAGGAATTCCTTCATTAACACCACCCACACCTGAGCAGGCCTATATTGTTAAGCCAAGGATCTAAGAAACACCTGCTGCCTACAGAGCCTTCCTGGAACACATCTTCACAGCTCCATGAAAAGATGAAGGGGTCCAGCTGCAATCTGACAATACACAACCTCTTCCCCTCTCAAGTTTCAGTAATCCTAGGGCCTAGATCAGCAGGAACGATTTAGAAGCAGTTTTCCCCAGCACCGAAATCACAAAATAGTATCCAGCAAAAATCAACTCCAGCTGGTAAATTCAGTGCTTCAAACTCTTAGTAACACCTACTCCTCCACTACAAATCTCAAGACATTATAGGAATACATTTTCATGACTGTATATATAATATTTATAATACATTAATAAAAAAATCAGACATTTTGTAGACAGCAGTCATCTATTTCTGGGTGTAAGGAATTAAGTTTGTTCAGTGCCTCATCAGATAAAGAGCAAGACCTGCAAGCAACATCATTCATTCTCACATTCAGGCCATGATATCTAAGGGTAGGTCTGTGCTAGAATTTTGTCAGTCAAGATCCTTCCACAGCCAGAAGCATGGACAAAAAAGGCAACTAGCCAGCTGTGAGGGCAGAAAGTTCTCATGCAGATCCATCAGAGTGCTCCTGTCAGCTTTTGTTATTCAGAGAGGTGGAAGTGCAGTACTAACAAGAATCCCTTCCATCAGCGTATTTCCACTAGGGGACTCTGCTGTATTCTCCAGCAGAAATTTCCTTAGTGAAGACAAGCCCAAGGACACGAAAAGGCATTTTAGGTAGGCACACACTTAAATGTGCAATAAAATTTAATAGTCCTTCATTACAACATCCTCAGATTGAAGTGGAAGCCTTACATGGTGTAGTTTAGCAACACCATAGCTTCAGCTTATGTACAGAGTACTGCAATAACCATGTAGTCCTGTCACTTTCTCCTGTGTAGCTCCTGTTGTTAAAAATTATAATTTACCCACACTTCAAGCAGTAAAATACAGTTAAAAAGCTTGTCTGTTCAGATCCAGATCAACAGCTGTACTGAGATGCTAAATGCCTTTGAAGATCCACACCCATGTCAATAGGAGTTCACACTACCATACTGTGGAAAAGGTGCACTCATAGTTTTTTCCTTTTTTCACTGCTGTGTAATTCAGTGAGGATTGTTTACTGATTGCAGCTTTCAGTCACAGACTGAAGTGTTTGACTCTACCCAATAAAGTTTTGCCTGAGATGTGTGGACTCCTTGAGTAAGTACATGCAAGTAATTGGCACTGTGTAACTTTTGACAAACCCAATAGGTCCAAAATGGAAAAAAAAATAGTATTAAACATGAAGTTCTTGGTTTAATACCACTTTCCTAAGCAGCATTTATTTCCTACTCCAAGCACAGACTTGGCACAATTTTTGCCAGTGCACATGAAATGGACTTGAACAGCTGCACACAAGTGTTCTGATTCTTCCCTCTCTCTGATCATACACAGAGAGAATATCACTGGATGCCCAAGGGACTCCTAGCAGTTGAAAAGAAGCTAAGCCTGTGCATTTTCAAGATTAATATGCAAAAAGCCAACAAATTATGAAGTGACCTGTGCATACCTTATCTGTATTAGTATTAAATCATAACACTGTCTTTAAGGAGGAATGCAACTTTCTCCAAAAGCCCTGCAGTTTCATCTGTTTAAATTATATGATTTCTAGTATTTTATGAATGCTGATTGATTCATCATGCTAATAAAATCTTATTATTTCAGGGGAAAAAAAAGTCAATAGGAAAAAAGTAAACATGCATTTAACTTTTTAATCTCTTTTAAAGCCTCCTTTTTAGGCTAACAAAGAGGGATACAAAATCTACTCAGTGGGTGGCCCAATGAAGCAAAAAATACTTACTGTAATGGAACAGGGTCACAGGAAATTGCAGAAATTTTGTCTGGCATGAAAAACTTAAAAATAAAATGTAGAGGAACAGATTCCCGACCAGCATCAGTCTTTGTAAGACAGAAACATGTTTATTTACCCCAGCTCATTGTTGAGGGACTTTTGTTTCTTTGTTTTTACTGTTAGTATGCAGAGGCTGAACTTTGTTGTAATTTTTTAACACACAAGTTCAGCTGTCAAGATAGCCAGGTAGACCTACATGCTACATTTACCAACTGCCAGGAAAAAAAACCAGTCAAAATGTGTAATAAGCTGGAAAGTTACCATTCAAAATTATGCTTCTAGTTTCTACATTCCTGTTTGTCATAAGTTTTAAGTAACTTCAAGACAAGTGAATTCTCCATACTTGTATAAACATATCTCCATATTTGTATAAACAGAAGAGTAAAATATCTATCAGCTCATGCTTTCTGGTTAAGGGATATGGACAACTTTGTTCACAATAAAGGAAATGTATCACTTCTTCTCTGCAATATGCACCAGCTAAAACTCATTCTGCTTCTTTTGAAAAACTGAAAGATAACTCAAAAAAAGCAGCTGGATGTGACTAATTGCATCCCAAACAGCAGATGGAAATTCAAAATAGGAAAAACTGGTGGGTTTCATCAGATTTGCAAACTGGCATTGGAATAGAATTATCAATTATCTTAAGCATCTCCTTGAGAAGTCCTCAAAACTAATAGAGCATTCAGTGTTTATAGAGGAATTGTCACTCTCCACTCCCATAGCCTCCTATGCAAAGCTGCATTTCCTACAGCTCTCACAAATATGATGAAAACATTTTTTGGTAACAGACTAGTATCTCTTGGAAAACTACTTCACAAGCATTGTAGCTTGAAATGCCAAAAGCACAGCCTTCCAATGGCACCTTTTCCTTCCACTGACAGCAAATAATTAAGTGGAAAGAAAAAACTGTGTTCATTTAATTACTTGTAGCCACAGAGGATTCCAGTTGTATTCCAGTAAGACAAAGCTAACCTGGGAAAAGCCAATTATCATAAAAAAGGCAAAAGAGGGAGGAGGAGGAGGAGGTGCTCTGGACATCAGAGCTGAGACTCTTCTGCAAACCGTGGTGAGGACTATAATAGAACAAACTGTTTCCCTGTAATTCATGAAGTGCATGGGGGGATGCAGCATTCACCCAACAGCCCATGAGAAAAACGCACCCTGAAAAGCTGTGATCAGGTGAAAGGCTTGAACAGAGAAAGAAAAGCCTTGCTTTCAGAAACAGAGCAAGAAGACCCTTGCTTTTATACTAGAACAGCTCATCCATAAAAACTGCACCCCATAAGCTAAATGGCCCACAAAAAGCAGTTGTGGGAAGACTGCTTTGCCTGTGCAAGGGACTTCATGTTGCAAGCAGGCTCTGGGCATACTGTTAGCCATGGAAATTAAAACCATGATGGAAAAGCTCACAGAGAACTGGTTTCTTGTAGGAAAGACCCCATGGCATAGCAAAAGAGATTCCTTTCCCTAAGTGAACTGAAGAAAGATTTTTCTAAGTGACAAACTGACTAAAAATACCATGTTTTGTCTCCCTGTGCTGTCAGTGGTAAGGAAAGAAGGGCTGGAGGGGTGGAAAAAGTATTCTAATTATCCCCTTTTAATTCTGTTAATAATTTTTTCTTCATACCTTTTAAAATTTTAAGGCTGTTTTGCCCTTAAAATGTTTTTCTCCTAATCCTTATCTCACCCCATGAATTTTCTTTCCCCCTCCTCTGCTTAACTATAGCAGAGGAAAATGAATAAATTATTTTCATGGGTGCACTGGCATTTGGCCAGCATCAACCTATCACAGTCTGAGGGCAGCATTTGCAGTCTACACAATATATTCCAAATGATAACAGAGTAACAGTCCTGAAATGCCAACCACCTTAAAAAGCTGCAAGTAATTTCAGAAGTCCAGGCATGCCCTGTCCCAAATGCCCAAATTATCTACTAATTTTAAGGTTACAGAAAGGTCAGTTTTGCCCAGGATCACAAAGAAATTCCCATCTCATAATTACAGAAGTAGCTGCTGTCTTCAACAGCAGGCCATCCCTGCTGATAGCTGTTAGTGCATTGCAAAGGTAATAATACAAAGAAACATTTTTAACAGTTAAATGCCAGAAAACATACAAGAAAATGCAGCCATCAGTTTTATCAGCACATCAATGTAATCAATAACATCCACTGTGGATTTGACAGTAGGAAATGCCCAAATAGCAAAATAACCACAAAGTGTCCCTGGAAGACACAGGGAAATATTGAAGAAAGTGGTCCATGACTATGCCAAGCTCATTTTCTTGACTACACCATATGAAGTCTAACAATACCAAAGCCAAGTGTGTGTCACAATCTGCACCTTTGAGTGGACTCAGGATCCTGATGTCACTACTCATACAGCAGTTAATGATTCCAAACAGAAAACACAAATGTATCCTCAGGATTTGGCACTACCTCTGACAAACTGAGACAGAGTTAATCAAAATAGCAAGTGTCTACATTCCAGCATTATTATTTGTGCATGCAGAGTAAGAAAATTCAGCTGTCTTGGAAAAACAAAACAAAACAAAACAAAAAAAAAGCCACCAAACCACAAACAATCAATATTTACACTTCCCTGCTTTATAAGGAAATTCTTTCTTTCCAGGGCAGTCTATTAGACAATAAGTCAGGTATTTGCATAGTACTCTATATGATTTTACAAAATTAACAATATTTGAGACTGGCAATAGGCTGGCATATAAACTATGTCACACTTGAGCAATTTCTCTGTCCCAGATGTATCATTTTGAAGTCCTTAAGGCTTTTCTGATAACAAACATCTATTCTATAAGTCCACTGAATGTTTTTAAGGACTAAATGTCCTGCTCAAACACATGTGGCTTTATTCTCATCCTACATTTCGTTGTCAACTAAACCTCCCTTTTAATATGCAGATAACCTTTAAAAATTATTATTTTCAGTAGTTTGTCACTATATGTTTGATCAATAAACACCACTAACTCTTGTGTACTCATACCACAATGAGTTTGGATGCCCCATTGCGTTCTAATTTCAAGGTAAAAACCCCCAAATTTTTCAGCTTACATTAGTAAAATCCTGTGGCTGAGTCTTCACAGTAACAGCCTACAAATTCTCACTCCCAGCTGCAATTGGAGTTGGGAGTTTAGAGGAGAATCCATCTGTGCATCTGAAGTCCAACTCATAATGCCCCACACTAGCAAACCGTTGAATTAGCCTCACATCAGCCTCAGAAAATAAAAAATATGCCTGAAATGTGTAGTTAAATTAGGCTTTATTACAAATTAGTTAGTCTTGCAGCATGCTTTCAGTATGAATGGAGCAAGGCAGAATGCTGCAAGGCAGAAACCTGAAATCTAGAAAGAACTGGACACCATAACCTGGCTTGTTAGGATTATATTAAAATACTATCGTCCATGGAGCAGCTGAGCTCTTTTCCATAATTTCTCAGGAAAGGGAACACCAACAAAGATGAAATAAAAACTAAGCTGCAGTTGCATTTTGTTTCTGAATTAAGAATGTTACTGAAAACAGATGTATATACCCTTGGTGTAACTGCTCCAAGCACTACACAATAGCACATGCAACAGGAGGGGAATAATTTTGCCTCACTGCCATCAACATTTAACATTCATAAATGTGAGAGGTTTTTTAATCAAAAACAACATTGCAGATCCTGATTCTGCCCTTGGCTCAGCACTGACTGTCCTTATAGTCCACACAGGCTCAAATCCATTCACAGAATAGCAAACCACAAGTAGAACCATTCAGTGCACAGCAGATCACCTCTTTAATGTCCTAAGTAAACTGTCCCACAGCAGCTTCTCTACAACATTTTTCACACAGGGTACTGATCCCTTATATCTGGAGGCTAGAATAATGCTACATTTTAATAAATTATGAAGCTTTAGATTAACTGCAAAGTAGCCAGAGGCTATTTGAATGTGTGTTGCAATGCTACAAACCACGTAAATTAGCAGTCATTGGAATTGCCAATGAACTGTCACAAGAAAGGGAAAACATCAGGTCCATGGCCAACAGGAAAGATACCGAAAAGGGGAGGTCAATTATGTGAAAAGGGATCCCTTTCAAGCACTGCCAAGGATTCCTTAAGATGGGTTTTAGTATTTACCATGCTGTCTGCAGAATCTAGAACCACAAAAGGTATTAAGTCTACTCATTCTTGGTGCAACAACAATACATTTATCAAATAATGTGAAAACTTCTGTAGCAATTAATTCTGTCATTTATAAAGTAGAATCTATTGAGACTACTTTAGCAATAATACATTTTTCTTCTAAGATGTACAGAAATGAAACCGTTGCACCTCTCTAAATTGGGATCATTAGCATAACAAAGGGATGTACTTCAAAAAGTTAACACCTTAAAGAGCTCTTTAAACATTGTACCTTGATTACTGCCTTAGCCTGCTTTCTCATTAGCAATTACCGTGGCATCTGTTACCACCTCTCTCCTACATTAAATTGCTACCTACCCACAGCCCAGCATCTCTACTACAAAATTAAAGTTCAAAAACAGCACACTCAGATTCACTGTCCTGCAATTCACTGCTAGTAATGGTGCATTACCAAAAGGAATGTTTCTCAGGGCTCTCATACCTTCTCTCTGCCCATCGTACCTCTCTGTATGAGAAACAATTCAGAAAGACTCCTGGCTGTGCCAAAACATGTCAGTCACAATTCATGCCCCACAGGACTGCCTCCCTCACAACAGCCTAAACCAAGCACTCCTTTCACCAACACTGACAATTAGTTCTGTGCAAGGATCACAGCTCATTGTCATATACAATTACACCATGAAAACCACACTGGATTAATAAGTGCATACACTACAGAAATAATATTTAAAAGATGGACTGTAGGAACGGGTGTGCATTCAGAGCTTTTTAAATCTTCATTAATTTTAAGTTCTCTTCCACTGTTTATTGACTTTTCACTGCCCATTAATTCTTAGATCAAAACTATTAAAACAAAACATATTTGAACTGATTTAAATATATCACCTTATCATATTAAATTTTTAACAACATATTAATGTCAAACTGTGAAAACAAAAGCAACACAGAAAACATCAACAAGCTACATGCAGTCAAGACAGATCTCTTACCATCTCCAGCCACAGACACCAAATTATCAGATCAACTGCCCTATCAATTTTAAAACTATATTTTCAAATATCAAGGCTTGGAAGAACCCACATCCCTTTCTTTGAACAGCAGCTTACATAAAACTATTCCTGAAGAAGAGCTATAAGTTTTTAATTGCAGTTTCCCCCAGTTTATTATGGTCATAAAATTATGCTTAAAAACATTAAGTGTTCATTTGCAACAGCTCTTTATCCTAAAAGAACTGTACTGTTAGCCATTAATTTAGCCATTAATCTACAAAAATCTTACAAGAAATAGCATCTTTAATGTTTAGAAAACAACTTCTGAATACAAAAACCTTCAAAGTATAAGCCCTTAAAGGTTTTCAAATATAAACTTAAGTTGTAAAACTCAGTTTGGGAAAAACACCCTCACTTCTCACTTACCTTAATCTTAAAAGTTTTATTACCACAGTCAAAAATTAAATTTAGGAAATACATTATTTCATAACTTCTCTTTACATTAATTTGGTGAACTTCTAATTAGCATATTTCTTTCAAAACACATTTCGGGAAACTGGAATTGTAAGTATTGTCCCAAAACCTGCATCATTAGTTCACACTCACCTTGTGAAGTTGATGTCTGTGATTTTTTGCTACAGGATAACATCCAACTTGAGGATGTATGAGCAATTGCATCCTCTGTTTACTGAGAAATCTGCACTAAAACTTGCCTAATCTGATGGGAATGCATATACACTTAATGGGATGCCAAGTTAAACAGCTGAGACAGAGTCTCTCACCTTTGTTTTGCTCTCCTGACATCATGAATTTAAGGTCCAGCTCTAAATTAGGCAGCCCCAGGATAGGAGCATATGTTACCCATGTCAAGTGGGTCTCACCAGTTAAGTATGGAGTGCCCAAGAGGACCTGTTCTTTCATTGCAGTTCTACAAACTCCCTACTCCAACATTCTGCTAATCCAGCAGAAATTTAACTCAACAGAAATACAGAACAGTTGAGGGTCTCCTTGCTCTTTTTCTTCTTGCAAAATTAGCACAGGGAAGTATGAGAGGCAACACAAGAGAGCAAGAGGGAAGGACAGCAGGAATAACAGCCCAACAGTCAGATGTTATCAGGCTGCTATAGCAGCACAACTTTTGTTTCTGCAGACACTTCAAACATTCTTTGGTGCCCCTCAGAAAATGCAAACCTCCTGATCCTGTTCTTTGGAGAGAGGGTGTACAAAGATTTGTGCTCATCACTAAACAGTTCAGCTTTCACAGCAAAGCTCCACTCCTTTCTTCATTCCTAACTTGTTATTTTATAGACAGATGTGTTAATTTCAATCTATTAGGCTTTTTGTCCATGAAGGGACAGCCCAACTCCATTCCCCCCAGCCACCCGCTCCTGCAACTAAACCAGCAACAACTCTTGCACCAAAAAGGCAGGATAGGAAGAGACAGACAGGAAAGGGCAAGAGTTGGAAGATGGGGTACATGGAGCCACAGAGTCACTATTTCCAGCTGCTCTGCAGTTGTGTGGCCCACACACAGTGTAAAACGGAATTCTAACCAGCTCCCTGGCTCAGCTGATACTCAAAAACTCCCAGTTTAGTTGTCTAGCAAACTCCCTGTGTAAGTATGTAGCAAAGACATAAATGTCTGCTCATGAGGGAAGAGACACGGTGTTACAATGCAGCACCCTGAATATAGTGTGACACTTTTACCTCCCAAGGTAATCCTGTCACCAATAAAGCCTAAAGCAAAACTAAGCTTAGAGGAAAGAGATGTGAACACATGTCAAGACCTCCATCCCGTGGGTAGACACATTCCTTGGGGATTTCTAAAAGTACAAAAAACTCATGGAAGAAAAGAATTAAGCAAGTCTACCTGTTTCCACAGTTTCAGTCTCAATTTCTTGTTCCTCTGCTACATCTTGCATCAGGTAAGTCTCATCATCATAAACCAGGACCTGAGCAGCGTAACCCTGTTCTAGTCTGGCACTAGGAACTGGCTCCACAACCACTGCTGGGAATTCAGAGACTGGCTCATCTTCCTACAGAAAGGAAAAAAAGGAAAGAAAAGAAAAAAAATGCTCTAAATACTGCACTATTGAACTCTACGTCAGTATTTTCCTCCTATGTTCTTACACTCTTTATGGAATAATGATAATAATTTTAAGTATGTTTAAAGGAAATTTTCTTCCAAAGCAAGAGATTAAAAGAATAAAAAGATAGTTATCAGCCATTAGAGGGGGCTTTCTAAATCTCAAAGATATTTTCCTGGGTTTAAGGATTTAAAAGTCAAAGCACAAGACAGCTTTAAGATATCAGAAAAGAGCACACTTTCTAATGAAGACACTCACTCAGCTGTGGGAAGTTTTCTCCTCCCTCTGCTTGATGAAAGGTAACAAAGGCAAGATACCTACATCTGACCTGTGTCTTATGAACACATGCTTTGGGTTAAGTGCATAACTTATTACAGAAGAACTGACTACTTCAAAGCCTACATGCTCATCTCTACTTATTTAAGGATCAAAATGGCTGCAAAAGCATATATAATCAGTTATAGTGTTGCAGAAGTAGAACCCTGCCAGATTCTGTTTATTAAATGATACAGGAAAGTAGAATATATTTATTAATGGTTGATAAGAATGCAAAATACAATAAAACACGCTGTGCTGGCTAACTTTAAAAGGGGTCCATGTATTGCTCTGCTCAACTTGTTCTATACCTCAAGACACATCTGAGGTGTTTAAGGAAAGCTTAGTATGGAATATAACTTTGTAAACCCAATCTACAGCTGTGCTGCAGACTTCAAAACTTTCTGCTTCCACTGCTGTGGTAACAAAATCTTCTGCTAAAAGATACTTGAAAAATGGCTGCACTCTTCCTTCTTACACAACAACCCCAGAACCATTTCATTTGTTTTCACAGCAAGTTTACAGTGAAATTTTCTTTCAAATTAAGATAAAAGGTTTCAAAGTTCGATAGTAAATAAGTGCAATTTACTTTTCTAACCTCTTGATTTTTTATTTCCTTGCTGTCAAACTCCAGGGCAGGGCCTCCATTGTCAATCACTAGTGATGTCATGGTGCATCCCCCGAAGATTCTTTGGGAACTGTTCTCTCTCTTGAAGATAGTAATGCTGATAACCTCAGGATATCAAGGGCTTGAATTCACAATTCACTGCTCTTAAACAGCTAGGCAGAGGTTGCTGAAACACAAAATAATTTTAAGTTATTTGCATAATTTATACTCGAAAGTCTTCCAATGTTAATGAAATCTCTTGCATGCTGCATCTCTACCTCAAAATAGGGCATCAGCAAACACTGAGATCAGTGCTTTATAACAAAAGCCAGAATTTGCCCCAACATTTTTAATAAAACCCACCATTGGAAGGCTACAACAATCACTGAGGTCTGCAAGAAAACAAGATCATCTAATAAAGACCATCTCATTAAAGAAAAAAATTATCATCAATACTGCAATGGGCAAACTCAATGAGTCTGCTTTTCAATGGCAGGAAGCCAGCTTAAACTAAACTAATCTTGCACATTTAGAAAAAGGCTTGTTTGGATTCATGCAGAGTAACTGGGCTTCCTACAGGCATGGTTACACCAACAAAAATTACAAATGCTCATCTCCCCAGACAGGTGCAAACTAAGCAAGGAATAAGCACCATATATTTCAAAGGAAAGAAAATATATATACAATTTAGGGAAAAAGAAGGCATTTTTTGCTCACATAGGCAGTCTACTACTTTACATGACAAAGCACGACTCATACCTAACTATATTTAATTTGTAACAGTACAACACCTCCCCACACTCCCTCCCAATTACTACTTTATTTTTCCATTGGTTCATTCATAAAGCTGGCACCACTTTTTGATGAAGAAGAAAGCTAAGACCTCAGGCTGGAAAGCCTTTAACAGGCATTCCTTGGAGCCACATACACTGTCACCCTCCAGATTTTAGAACAAAAAGCCTACTCCTTAACTATCAATTATTCCAAAAGTCTTTAAATTCAAAAATATGTAAAGTAGAAAACCAGCTGTTTATTAATACACTAAAATAATCAATCAAAAGAAAAAAAAAATCTGGTTTATTGCAAAACCTTTTCTTCTACAGTTTTTCATTTATACACTCAATAGAAATATTGCCAGTGAATCACAACCAAAAATAGAATCCCAAAGAAATTAAATTGCATTTTAATTTGGAAGCGCAGACGTTCCAACCTGTTTCAAACATCAGCATTATTCCTGCAACTCAGACTTGTAGCTGCATGAACATGCAGTGCTTCACATGGTACCTCTGCTTAAGCACATCACAAAGCTAATTTCATTCTCATGCAGAATATTAACGTGAACAACGAATAATAATAAATATTAACACAATTAAACAATCATATACCAGACCACATCAACTGTATAATTTCTATTTTACATACTACAATCCCACACAGGTGGCCAAGTAACTGCCAAATTGCAGCAATTGAAAACACCCAATACTGTTTACAAGATCAGGTTCTCTCAAAAACATGTTATTTCTGTCTCCTAGGTTACAAAAGGTTGAGATTACTTTGATGCTGATCTATCTCTACATGAATCACCAATTTCCTATCGAAACGAAGTTAAGGCAATTCCCAAAATAAGGGAACATAAGTTATAATCCTCATTTTCCAGCTGGGGCAGAAATCTTAGTAAGGACCTTACAGGGCAAAGAAAGTACAAAGAAGAATGTGTGAGATGTTAAATCTCAGCATTCATTAAAATAATTGTATCTTCAGACTGAATACATGGAATAGTCCTTCAAGCCACTCAAAGTCTTTATATTCTAGGATTTGAACTTCATACTGACATTCAGTCAGCAATGTTTTCAAAACTCTGCCAGGGTAGAAAAAACAACAAGCCCACTCATCAGCAAGTGAGAAGGTAGAAGAGTTTCAGTTCAGTCTGGTTTGGAAGTTCTAAGATAAAGCAGACACTCAAACACACCCACACACCTACATGCATGTGAGATTCCCAAAGACACAGCCCTTTCTCAACAAACCAGCATTTCCCTTCTTCCCTTTCCCTAAGAAGTAGGTCTCTATGGAAGACTTTTTGCTTCTCCCTCAAATTTCAGTGGGACACTGAATCTATTCCCCATCCTCTCTCTAGCAAGTCCCAACTCATTTCATTCCGGTAAAAGGAAAACAGTGCCTGGTCACTTCCAGGAATCAGCTCAGAAATTCACATTTCCCAAGACTAAGTGAGCCAAAAAGGCCAGAAGACAATTAAACCCAGACTCTTAAAGTAAGAGATGAATCAGGTTTGTAAGAGACTGGACTGTCCCCAGTGATACAATTAGCCAGCACAGAAGCTGGTTCAAAGTACAGCTAGTTTTGAATTACAGAACAACCTGCAGAAAGATTAAAAATAAAAACAAAAAAAGCACACTACAAATTTAATTCCTCTCTGCATAGATGCTTACAATAAGGCAAAATACAGAATACCATCAGTAAACTTAACACTTCCAAAAGAAATTACCAAATCATGTTGTTCTAGTTACGACGTCAACTCCTGTTCTTCCTGGTAATGGAAAATTCGGAGAAAAACTAATTCTGAAACATTTGGGAAAACCCTTACAACTATAAAAACATCCTTGCTGTTATTTTTATACACATCTCATGGGAAAACAAAAATCAGTCTACATGCTCCAATCACCAAATAATAAAAAACAAAACCCCAATCAAACTACAAATTCTGAATCTTGAATGTTCGCCTCACCAGCAAGAAGTTTCTAACTATTTACAACCACAAAACGCACAACTAAGACTCAAATTGTTTGTAACTTTCACTGGTCAAGACAACCAATTAGAGCAAGTCTTCAGAGGCTACAGGGCACTTGTAAAAAAGGCTGCAAAATACCACTTCATTCACAAATTGAATAGCACATTTATCTGACCTACATTATGTATCCAAGTGTGTGTCTACAAGAAATCCAAACTGTTCTCTGTATGTTTCTGGCAGAAAGCTTAAAACCACTGCAAATCACAACTGTGATGAACACATCCCACTAAAAAGAGTATCTTAAGTAGATTCCCCTGTGTATAACCACATATCAAGTTAACAGGGAAGCAAACATGCAGCTCAACAGAGTAAAAGATAATAATTGAAAAACAGTGTGGAAAGGATGGTAAGAGGTCATCTCTTCCAGGCCAGACTTCAAGTGAAGTTATTTAGGACTGATTTCAAAACAAAACTCTAAATATAACTCTGCAAATAGCTTTAGCACACTTTCATTTTAACTATAAAAGAAACCAGCAAGAAAAACCCCCTCAAAACACAATGCTTGAAAAAAGATGCCCACACACAAGAACAAGACAAACACACAGAAGTCTGGGCAGCAGTGACCAGAGGCAGCTGCTCCTCCAGCACTCAGAACCACCACAAGAGTACCTGGAACAACATCCCCCTTTTATTCAGATCACATCCTAAATCCTGAGGAGAGATTTATGTGGATACCTGCATAGAGGCAACAACAAGTGCAGGACTCCAGCTAGCAGTAGCATCACGCAGAGCATTTTCTTTTCAAAACAGCCTTCTTTTGGGTTAATTAAAAAAAAAAAAAAAAAAAAGTTAAGAAAGTTGGCTTGAAAATGAAGTTAGTTATACATGCAGAAATCCAGTGGCCAAGATCACAGCAGAATCCCATTAACAGGAAGAAGGCTTCCTAAGGGCACTAAGGTGTTCTTTCAGAAGCAGAACCTCAAATACAGCAGTAAATGCCACAATCACTCTGATACATATAAACCATAGCACACTCTGTAAAACATTTCATGTTGACTGCAAAGTCTTTTTAAAGACATTTTCCCAGATTGTATTTACAGCTCTGGCTAGCTGATTCACACTGGCACGTGCAGAAGAAACGGCAAATTGGCTTTCTTTTTCTGAAACTCAGCAAGTCTAAGAAGTGAAAAACTAAGTTACTGAAAAAGCTGCCTGAGCAGAAAAAAACCGCCTAAACTTCTTGCTAAAGTTTGTTGCAGGGGTTATATCAAAATTAGGATACAAAGTAAATCTTTGCATCCACAAGGTCAGAGGAGCATGTAACCCATGCAATTTACAGTATCTTACAATTTAGACCAAGCACTAAAACTCCTAAAATACAAATCAAAATAAGGGATGGGTAAAGTAGTCCTAGCCACACCAGACTTCGTAAGTTTTCATACAAAAAAAGCAACAAATTTATTGCTGAATGCACAGAAACTATTATGCTGAATGAAATTAATGATGCATCAAATCCAGTAAAATACTAGACTATCTCCTTCCAAAAATATATCATTTGATAAGCTGAACATCCAAAGTTTGCTCTGAAACCTCGATAGCTAAAGCTGATGAGCCCCAAAACATGTAAGCTTATAGTGACTTAGAAACTATTAACGTTCTGCAAAAAGCTTTGTGGCTTCAGCAGGCTTCTTCTGGACCTTCCTGCATCTCATCCTATTAGCAGGCTCTCTTCCCACCGCTCTCTATTTAAAGATACCCTGTAACCTTCCCTTCCCTCCGACAGAAGTCTCGCATACTTTCCCTTAATTTGTACCTCTCTTTCCAGGGAACTGATTGTTGGTCCTTAACATTCATTTCCACTCCCCCACAAGCCAGAGTAGGGAGGAATTATTCATCATTTCACATAATAAAGCAGCGGAGACAAATTAAATGGTGAGGATGTAAGTTTAAAAAATAAACCCCAACACACATATTCTAGAAAGAAGCAGCAAAAATTCCATAACTAGCTTTGACAGCACATTCTAGAGGTCAAAAACTTGTAAGATTTAAGTTAGACAGCTTTATGAAGGTAAAGTCCGGGAGCTGCTCATGAGACTATTGAACATAAAGATGTGTGTAACAGTCTGAACTTTAGGCACCTTCTGAACCAGATACTACTGAAACCTGAGAGATGAAGAGTATGTCACTGATGGCATCACACAAAAGAACCGTCTTTTTTACAGCACCTTTCCAAAAGCAACTAATCCTGTCCACTATAAGAGATGGAGTGAGAGGAGAAGGAAAAGCAATAAGGACTAGACCCAGAACCTGTTTTTAAACTTACAGTAAGGTTGTGCTGTCTTCGCTAAAGACTAAAGAAAAGTCACAAGAAAGGTAACAGTGACCGGCCATAAGGGAGGGAGCAGGCAGAATAAAAAACTGAATTATTCAAGTGGGCAGAGACAAGAGGGAACATATCCAAAAAGGTAACAGCTAAACACGAACCGGGCTCACCCAGCACGGCGTTTTACGGTCACGGCATAACGAAAAGTACGCCAGACCCGTGCTGTTTACCCGCGGTGGGAGCAGCGCGGGGTGCACAGCGATGCGAGGGACGAGGCACGGCAGAAGCGATCACGCATGACAGCGAGTGTCCAGCACACCCGGGCTGCCATGTTCTCCCGACGCCCTGTGTAAACAAGGCGCTGCCCCTTGGCGCTGCCCCAGCCGCCTCCCCGCTCCGCCGCCGCCCCGCTCCCGGCGCAGCCCGGCCCGGCCCGGGAGGCCGCGCCGCCTCGGGCTGTTTACACTGCTTGTTCAAACACACTTCGCCT